>JAYXIM010057490.1:0-124240 GCA_037575425.1 Anastrepha fraterculus | reverse complement strand
TTATAGGAGATCTTTTTTGTAGAGAGTTAAAATTGCCATCAGAATATATGTTTTTCATAGCTGTAAATTAGCATACTAGAGAAAAAAAAGTTTATTCCAAAAAGTAG
This sequence comes from Anastrepha fraterculus, assembly GCA_037575425.1. Taxonomy (NCBI): domain Eukaryota; kingdom Metazoa; phylum Arthropoda; class Insecta; order Diptera; family Tephritidae; genus Anastrepha; species Anastrepha fraterculus. Next base: position 124,133 of record JAYXIM010057490.1, on the reverse strand, counting down.
CAAAATCCCATGTTATGTAAATGGGAAATATATCGTGTTTGGGGCAAGGTTTATTCTGAATATTAAGAGCTAATTTTGATCTGATACTTTTTCTTGGACGGAAAACTAAAAGTTTAGGGGGCGTCGCAAGAAAAATAATCAAATTGGTAAATAACGGAGCGGTTGCTTGGGCATAGAGAGCAGCTCTGTCGATGGAGCGAGCAGCACTAACTAAGCTTCATCGCTTAGCATGCGTGAACATCAGGGGCGTGAGGCAGACCGGCCCTACCGCTACGATGAAGGTGATGGTTGAGCTGGCCCCGCTTCATATAATAGTTATTCAGCAATCAGTCAAGCGTACTCTGTTGAATCGTACCAGGGGAGGATTCGGGAAAGGATAAATTATGTCATCTAAAATCATGGAACTGCTGAGTCTGCAGCTCCCACTTACTCAGCTACCCAGAGAAGATATCACTAAAGTCATTAAATTCGAAAAGAAGTTCAGAATTGAACTGGGCGATCAGTTAAACTGGAGTACACTTGCATTTGAAAGGAAACTCCAGGAGTGTTCCAGAAGGGTAGGGTAGGAAGGACACCAGAAGGCCCAAGCACTGGAATCTACGGTCCCAGAACCAAACGTTCTGTGCTGATGAGTAGTTTTCCAAGCAACTTCCAATCGGAGGTGTATGCCATCTGTCATGGGCGCAGAAATAAACTTAGGCAGGAATTTCTGAGATGAACGAATTGCCGTTCTCAGCACTCTCGTTCTGTGAGATTAAGTCCTCACTGCTCCTCGAGTGAAGTGAGAAACTGAATCTCTTAGGAACGCAAAATCGCATCCGCTTAATTTTGGTCTCAGGACACGGGGGTATAACTGGGAACGAGGTGGCAGATGCATAGGCAAGAGGGGCTGCGACCTCGTCATTAATAATACTCTAGCCCTTCCTTGCTGTAGGACAACACACCACTAAGGAGAAGCTTAGGGGTGAAGAGCTAAAGTTAAGTGAAGTTCGTTGGCACCAAACTATGGGGATACGACAGACAAAAACCTTACTAGGGGTGTACAACCAAAAGCGGTTTAGAAAACTCATAACTCTCTCCAAAGATGGAGATCGCTCACGGGAATTCTCATAGGCCACTGCCGACTGCGCCGTCATCTGCACATGATTGGGATATGGTGCACTAACTCTTGTCGTTTCTGCGACCAATCTCGGGAGACTCCAATGCACCTTCTCGTGGAATGCAGCGATATAGCGCGGAAAAGGTTGATATATCTTGGCTCTTACGCTCAACCCAACCCAGCTCTATCTTGGGTTTAATAAGGGAACCGGGTCTGGATGAGGTGCTGTGATGATTTGAGGGCACAAAAGGCCATAAGGTTGAAGTGCAAACCTCTATTAGTTACATATGAGACACTTTTCATTACAAAATTATTTTGCATATTTTTCAAAATGGCTCGAGCTACGGTATTACTACTTGGATTTTGGTTGTTACAAGGTTTTTTACGGAGTCTCACTCGTCTTCTCCTGCTCTTTGCTCTGCTATTCAGAGATTTGCTACCGAAAGTTATCTTGGTCCTCGCCTTATATACCCTATGATCAAAAAGTACCGGGAAGGTGATGTTGACTACCTTCCATCGGGTCAGACAGTTATAAAGAATATTATTTATCCATTTTGAAGCGTTTGAGAGATGTACAGCATCTACGTCGCAAACGGCCGTAAATATGGGCAAACAATTCTTGGATATTGCATGATGAAACGCGTCATCGCACCGAGTCCAAATTGTGCTGGATTATTTGATCAAACACCAAGTGAATACCATCGTGCAAGCACCGTATTCACCTTATATGACTCCGTGCGACTTCTTTTTGTTTCCCAGGTTGAAGTTACCACTTCGTGGAAGGAGATTTCAGTCGATTGAGGAGATCGAAGAGAATGCGACGAAGGAGCTGAAGGACATCCCTTCGTTGGCCTACCACGGGTGCATGGAAGACTTGGTTAAACGTCGGCACATGTGTGTTGCTTCAGAGCGGGTCATATTTTGAAGGAGATACTATAAATTTGTCTGAAATTTCACTCTGTCTTGTTTTATTTGAACATTCCCGGTTCTTTCGGATCATAGGGTCACTGAATATTAGTCACGCAACTATTTTGTTATCCATATTAAAGAATTATCAGTTCGTATTTCTTTATTTATCTACTTTTTCTATTGTACACTCCGTCTAGTAGTGCCGCAATGTAAGCTGCCCTCAACCTGCTTAGTGTTGTTTTTCTTTGGCGCAGCTCTCCTTACCACACCTAAACTAATTTCATGTAATCTATGCTTTGATTAAAGTATAGACCCATCTCGGGTTCATTAAAAATTCTCTTATGAACTATTAAAGGCATTTTTTGTGAAACATACAAATCCATTTCCTTTTTTCGTTCTCACATTTTATTCGCATAAATCACAATAATTTTTCATTAATTTACTGCCCTAACCCTTTCTTATTTCGTACTATAATTAGATTTCCCGTAGTTAGTTCTTCCCATGACTCTTCACTTTCGCCCCAATCACCATCATCCCGATCATTGCCCATCGTCTGTGCCATCCAGTCCACATAAGCGGAAACTTCGGTAAAAACACCCGGATAAGGTGGCCGTGTGCACGGCTTGCGACTCCACGAAACAATGCCAACCTGTTGGCCGTCAACCAACAGTGGGCCACCTGAATCACCGCTACACTGACCCCTACCACCCTCCGGCACACCAGCACAAATCGTCGTGGCATGCAGTTGAGTGCCATGGCGTTGACTGCACTCCTCATCACTGAATATTTGCAAATGCACCTTTTGCAGTTGTTTTTGTATGCTGCCACCAGTCTGCAGGGAGGAGAGAAGTAAAATGGAGAATTGTTGAGTGAGAGAAGAGAGTAGCGGTTCCGCTTGGCTGTTACTCACCACATTCAGTCCCCAGCCGATTAAGACGGCGGGCGACGCATCCGCAGTGTCCTGTTGGGCTGCCGGTAAATGCACTGCACGCACTTTTGAGCCGAACTTGAGTGGTGTTTGCAGGCGCAGCAACGCAAGGTCGTTGGCATGTAAATTTCCCGGTTGATAATCTTCGTGCACTACTATTCGACTGATATTCGACACTTTGGTGCTATTCGTATGCAACTGATTGCTGCCGTATTGAATATTCACTTGTTCCGGCAATGTTTTCACCACACAGTGTGCAGCTGTGAGCACCCAAGCGCGATTGATTAGCGAAGCGCCACATTTGTGACGCCCATCGGAAGCGCGACGCAAGGAAACCTTTACCGAACGTGAAAAATAACTTTCAGTTTTCAACATTTCAGGAATTTATCGATGCGTGTGTATACTTTAAAACTACCACAAATTCCTCTTTCATCGCTAATTTTACTCACCAAGAATGGAAATTCACCCTCATTAGCCTGTGTGCCATTAACGATGCGCGCGTAAAAAGCATCACTCCTGCAAATGACAATGGAAAGGCTTAAACCGTACAGAAGCAGCAATCCACTGATTCGCGTCATGTTTGTTGTGCTCGATTTATGACTGAATGCCGAATGCCATGCGCTTTGCTGTTAGAACTGGTTTATATTGCAATAAAAAATATACTACCGCTCGAGTTGCATTGCAGCGAATTTAGGTTAATTGCTGCAACATGGGGCGGAGCTGCGTATACGCGACCTTTGCCTGAATTGCATGGAAAAGTGATAAGAAAATATCGGCTTTTGTTTTGTTCTGTATAGTATTTTTATAAAAATGCACAATAGTGTAGAGTGGAAAACCAACTTCCAGTGAACTTATTTGCATATGAAAGCAATTTTAGAACGTAACACAAAAAAAACAAACAAAAAAAAACTTATGGAAGAACGATTTTCCATACTATTACAGGCATACATACATACACATACATACATAATTGTAAATGCGTATATATTCACACAAAAAAACAAAAGTCAACAGCTGTTGATTATGAACTGCACTTGAACACTTTCAAAATCAAGGCTAGTATTTTAATGGCAACCCGCTGGCACCACCCACGCGGAAATGATTTGAATAGGAAATGGCACATTAGGGTATTCGCCGCAAACATTTAACTTATTTGGTTATTTTAGAGATTTATGTATTTTAATGGTGATTAATTGTCATTTCATAAAAAAAATCAAAATATACAGGGTGGTCTATCGCGCGATTGACGTTTTCGAGTTTGAAATTTTTAATTCGGCTATATTTATTATAAAAGACAACTGCAAATTTTTCTGTGAATTTGTGTTTCGCTAGAGAAAATAAATCTTGACAGGAACTATTGCGTTGGCAACTAAGTAATTGCGGATTTCACACTAGATGGCTTCAGTTGAATTTTTAGGCTTGCAGACGCAGTACAAATGTAAAACACATTTTTGTTATTTGATAGTCGGCAATTCAGCTGTCAATCCGTAAAAAAGTTTTTTTATCGGTTGATGATCGGAGTTTTCGTTTGGCGTTCGTTGAAAAATGGAACTTTTTCGTCATATTTTGCTTTTTTATTTCCGCAAAGGAATGACCGCATCGCAAGCTCATAAAAAGTTATGTGCTGTTTATGGTGACGAAGTCTTAAAAGAACGGCAGTGTAAAAATTGGTTTGCCAAATTTCGTTCTGGTGATTTTTCACTGAAATATGAAAAACGCTCTGGTCGTCCAGTTGAAATCGATGACACCCTAATCAAAGCAATAATCGATTCGGATCATCACAGTATGGTACAACACGTGAGATTGCAGAGAAGCTTCATGCATCACATACAGGGTTTGATTGAAAAGTAATGAGCCTTATTTTTTTTAAGCAGTTTTATTAAACCTTTTGGCTTACACAACTAATATTCTTCAAAATAGGACCCTTGAGCGTCTATACACCACTGCTAGCGGTTGTTCCACTGCAGGAAAAAGTTTTTAAACTCATCCGCCGGAATCGCGTTCAATTCGTCTGTCACAGTTTTTTGGATCGATGGAGTCAACACGCCTCCCCTTCAGCTTTCTTTTCAGGCTCGGGAACAAGAAGAAGTCCGGAGGGGACAGGTCTGGGCTGTAGGGAGGTTATTTAAAGCAACGCATTAAAAGCTGAAGCTGCTAAAGAAACGTAATGAAAATGATCCATTTTCAAAACGACTAGTAACTGGCGATGATAAATGGGTTTTTTATAACAATATCAAGAGGAAAAGATCGTGGAGAAGGCCGGATGAACCAACTCAAACAACATCAAAAGCTGAGAAGGTTTTGCTATCAGTTTGGTGGGATTACATATGCTTTCTTGAACAATTGCTTACTTTGAACTCTTACCACCCAACCGAACGGTCAATTCTGATGTCTACATTGAACACCTAACAAAATTAAACAATGCAGTTGAAGAAAAGCGGCCCGAATTGACAAATCGAAAAAGTATTGTATTCCATTATGAACACTCGGCAAAAATTATTCGAGCTTGGTTGGGATGTTTTGCCTCATTCACCGTATAGTCCTGACCTTGCACGATCTGATTACTTTTTGTTTCGATCTTTACAAAACTCATTGAATGGTAAAAATTTCAATAATGATGATGATGTCAAATCGTACCTGATTCAGTTGTTTGCTAATAAAAACCAGAAGTTTTATGAACGTGGGATTATGATGCTGCCTGAAAGATAGCAAAAGGTCATTGATCAAATGGGCAATACCTTACAGAATAAAGTTATTAAGTTCCATGAAAAAATTGTCTTAGATTTTCTAAAAAAATCCGCAATTTCTTAATTGTCAACCCAATAGTATCGAATAGTATGGAACACAATTTCATTCAAATGAGTTCCACCACTGATTTAATATACGATCCCTAAATAATTCACTTTATCTTTTTGCAATTTTCGCAATATTTTTCAAGCAAATTTTTTTGGTTAATTTTTTATAAAAAATGTAGTTGATTGTTTGACAAAACCGTATAAATCAAACTTCGAAATTGTACACAAAATTAAATAGATCTCAATAATGGCCATCAAAGGTTTTAACTTTTCAATCAGAATCTTTATGAAATTTCAATTTCACTCATTCAATTTTAGTGTTTTAAAATATTTATAAACTTGAAGTCGCTCAAAAATCGATGTAATTTTTTGTTAGACAGTTCCTTTTTTGCATACGATGTTGAGAATTTTCTTCGATGCAAAGCATACAATTTGACAAGAAAGTGTTTTGACTTTCACTAATCTAGCGTAATTAAGACTAATATGTCTTAAGGGAGGCAGCTGAACGAAGTTGTTTGTATGTAAGATACAATCGCTAACCCATGAAGTAACTAAAGATGCTCCTGCGAACATTGATTGAAATTGCTCCGCTACTCTCTAGTTTTCATTTTTGCGCTCGCTACTACTCTGAACATGAAGAGATGAGTAGCGCAAATCGTGCGATCAATTATTTTACTCCGCTCCAAGCTACGTTTCGTTACTGCTAGTAGCTTAATATCTAATAAAACAAAAACAAACATGGCTCAAATGGCAGCTATGGGAGTACATAGTAGTAGCGCAACAGAAGTGAGAGTAGTAGTGGTGGCAGGTGTACAAATGAATAATTTCGCAGTAGCTCTCCGGCTTACACCTGATCCACTACTCATTTGCTTTAGTGCAAAGTAGTAGCGAGAGCAGATCAATGTTTTCGTTAACGACGTAATTAATCCTAACTCTGGCTGCGAATATCCCTTCTATGCCACAACTTTGCGAGAATACTAAAAATTATATGAAAGGAAATACAATAAATTAGTTATTTTTAGTTTTCTTGCTTTTTTTTGCATCACCAGAAGAACTGAAGCACATATTGAGTATTAAAAAAAGTCACAAAACATTTGTATTAACTGTAATTCTCCAATAATTCAACGCAATTATGACTGCCATTTTGCAAAGTGTAAAAGCGATACTGCAGCGTTACCCTGTTACGCGCGGGATGCTCTCTTATAGTCTCATTTGGCCGACCAGTTCACTGATACAGCAGACCTTCGAGGGAAGAAGATGGCGTAAAGTATTTTCTTCAAAAAGCAACAAAAAACATAAAATCATTGTTATTTTTTCATGCCTTTTTATGTTTAACCCCTTTTTACTCCTTTTTATTTTATGATAACGTCTTTCGGGAAAGCAATCGAACAAAGTAAAAGAGTGAAGTTCGGAAATTTGGGAATTACTTTGCAAGAACAAATTGCTTAAAAAACGAGAATATTTTTTATATAATGGAAATGCATGACAACAACAACAAACTGCTTAAAATCACGATTTTTTTCTAAATAACGCAAATGCATGACAACAACAACAACAAATTGCTTAAAAAACGAAAATATTTTTGGCATAACGCAAATGCATGAGTAAAATTGTTTTAATCTGGGCCAAATTTCCAGGAAAATAACATTACAACTAATCAGAAATTTTGCGTTATGAACTACTGCATTTGTAAATAAAGGGTTTTCCAATAAGAGGTGTTATTCCCGTAAAAGATCAATGGTTTCGTTGCTTGTGTGGCACGTAGCGCCGTCTTGTTGAAAATAAACGTTGCCCTGATCAATACCATCCAATTCCGGCCATAAAAAACGTCAATCATCTCTCGATAAGGCAGTGAATGGATTACCGTAACGGTTGCTCCAGCTTCATTTTCGGAAAAGTAAGGTCCAATGACTCCGCGGGACCATAAACCGCACCAAACAGTCACACGTTGAGGATAGGATTGGGTTTTCTGAGCCCCAGATCCGACAATTTTGCTTATTGTCGAACCCATCGAGGTGGAAATGGGTCTCATCACTCAAGATGATTTTTCGAAGGAATTCCGGATCATTTTCATGCATTCTAACGACCCAATCAGCAAAGACACGACGCTGTTGATGATCGGCCGGCTTGAGTTCTTGTGTTAACTGGACTTTGTAAGTCTTAAGACCCAAATCTTTGTGCAAAATACGATGTAATGAAGTTTGTGGAATGCCTAATTCCAAAGAACGACGACGAATGGACAAAGCTGGGTTTTCTTCAACACTTTCGGCTACAACAGCAATATTTTCGGCTGTTCTTGAGCGACGTGCACGGGTTTTATTCTTCACATCACTAACTTGTCCCAACAGCTTAAATTTGTTCACGAATTTCTGTATTTCGATCCGAGAAAGTGCTTCACGATGACCCAAAAATGTTCTAAGATTTTTTTTAATAAATAATTAATTTTTAGTTTCAAGCAATTCAATTTTAATCAGAATTAACTGCTCCAGTCAACCCAATTAACACCGTCGTCAGTCTAGGCTGTATGTAGGTACATACATTTGAACACAAAGGTTTGCTTATTTTCTGTACTGACCTCACTGTAAAATGTCATTTGTCAAATTCGCCAAAAATAAAATAATCGGAAGGCGCCAATTTCTGAATTCCTTACATCATTTGGCAAAAAATAATTTCGTAGTAATTTTGTCATTTGAATGCGAAGTGTAACGCGCCGTTGGAGCGTCTAACCTTTTTTCGTCCTGTTCGCGGATCCTTTTCAAGAGGTTATATCCATAAATCAATAGAAGCTATCTGAAAGCTCAAGCCGTTAGCTTTAATAGAAATACGTTAAATTCGCGTCCAAAGTAGAAAATGTCTCGCCAGATCTGGTTACCTAATGGAGGGTTAACCGTAGTTAAGTGTAAACTGGAGTCAAGGTTTAATGGAAATAGAAAAATAGTATTATGCTCACATACGTATTTAATTATTTATGTATTTAAAAGTTAATAAATGCCTTTTTGAGCATTTTTTTTTACTTACAAAATTTTATCAATTGATACCCTATATTACTTGAATTCTTCAGTGAACTTGTGTGTAAAATTTAAAATTTTTACACTTCACTCTTTTACTTTTTTTAATCTAGCTCCAGTCAAAACCTTTCACATTTTGTTATTTAAATTTATTTTATTTTGATTTAAATTAGTTTATTCATTTATTTTAAATCGATTTATTAATTTAATTTTAAATACATTTTAAATTAGTTTTATTTGGTTTTTGTATTTTATTTATTTTTTTATGAAAACATTTCATCATCAATTTAGTTGTTTTACTTCATTTTATTTTATTTATTTTTTATTTTATTTTATTTATTAACTTAGTTTAAAATTAATTTTATTTAATTTTTGTATTTTATTTATTTTTTTATGAAAACATTGCATCATTAATTTAGTTTTTACACTTCATTTTATTTTATTTATTTTTTATTTTATTTATTAATTTAATTTTAAATTAATTTTATTTAGTTTTTGTATTTTTTTTTTCATATCATTTTGTTGCTTTTTATTTTAGTTTTTTCCAGTTTGGTAGCTCCATTCAAAACCTTTCATATTTTGTTATTTAAATTTATTTTATTTTCATTTACATTAATTTATTAGTTTAGTTTTAAATTAATTTTATTCAATTTTTGTATTTTATTTATTTTTTTCGAAAAAATTTCATCATCAATTTTAGTTTTTTCACTTTATTTTATTTATTTATTTTTTTTATTTTATTTACTAATTTAGTTTTAAATTACTTTTATTTTTTGTATTTTATTTATTTTTTTATGAAAACATTTTATCACCAATTTAGTTTTTTCACTTCATTTTAGTTTATTTATTTTTTTAAATTTTATTTATTAATTTAGTTTTAAATTAATTTTATTTACTTTTTGTATTTTATTTTTTTTTTTATGAAAAAATGTCATCGTATTTTATTTTCGTTTTTTACTTCATTTTATTTTTTCATTTCATTTTATTTTATTTTTTTTTCAATTATTTTTAGTCCTTTTTTTTTGCTATTATTATTTTTAAATTTCCTAAATTCATTCCTTTTCTTTTTATTTTTATTCCAGCTGATTACGATTGGTGGCGTACGCTGCGCTTTAGCCTCTATGGCGGCCTCTTCGTTGCGCCAACACTTTACAGTTGGATTCGAGTTTCGAGCGCCATGTGGCCGCAGACCTCACTGCAAACAGCCGTTTTTAAAACAGCCGTTGAACAGATGTCCTATACGCCCGCTGCCATGACTTGCTTTTACTTCATAATGAGCCTGCTGGAAATGAAGACGGTTGACGAAGCGGCGGCGGAAGTGCGCAAGAAGTTCATACCCACTTTCAAGGTAAAGAATACCTAAATGAAAAATTGCCTTCTAAATGTCACATTTAAAACTTCATACACATTTCGATTGCATCTCCAATGCTTCCATAGGTGGCGATGTCTATTTGGCCCGTTGTTGGTATTATTAATTTTTCTGTCGTACCAGAGAAGAATCGGGTGCCTTTCATTAGCGTTTGTAGTTTACTGTGGACTTGCTTTTTGGCCTACATGAAGCATCTGGAGCATCAACATGTCGATGAAATTGATAATTTATTTATATCGAAAGAAGCTAAATTAAAATCATAAATTGCTACATGTTTTTTAAGTTAAGTTCTAGCAAAATTATAAATTTAAGACTTTAGAGAAAATTGTATCTTATTTTCATGTGGAAATGTTGTATTAATAATTTTTTTATTTTTTAATTACAAATATTAAATTTAATCACTCCGTATTAAAAATTTAAAATTTTCATTAAAAAAATCTGCTTATATGGGTGAGTAAGAATTCGATTATTTCTGTGATTTTCTCGACGATGGGTCTGCCTGTGCGAGCTCCATCAGAGAACGTAAATTTCCTCTCCCTACCTGCCGGACATTAACTTGTGGGGAAATAATTTCTTGTTTTGCTACTGCCCAAAATAAGTAACGGGCTGGGACTGAACCTTCTATATGCATCTACGTTCTCTGAGGTGCATCTTTAACATCAAAAATACCTAAACGGAATCGACGAAACCAAAATTGCACGTAATTAGCTGTTATGGTGCTGACACTCACCAACGTATCATAGTCCCTTACCGCAGTCCGTAGAGAACACAAAATTGAGCAAAATTCAACCCGTAGAGAACTATTGCTTTCTTTTAGTTACATATTTACACAATACATCGGTTTGTGTGTGTATGTGTTTGGTTGTATCTACACAATGTTGCCATTGATATTTTTGCTTACACACTTTTTGACACATCCGCGTTATCAGTTACAATTTTTCATTGTTTAATAAGCCAAAGTCAAAGACCACCAAATGCATACGATACACTAGACAGGGCTAGTGACAGGGCTAGTGTACTGGGCAGGTTTCACCCCTGCAGACACCTGCTTGAGCCTGAGCCGCCTCCCAGGCACGTCAGGAGACACCTCCTCGACTACGCTGACGAACTCCAGGACAAAACTGACCGAAATTACTGGACCGGACAGTATTTAGACAGTCAATAAACGACATTCACCGGGAGACCGTTACCACCTTCATGAACTCCCGTCCTGTGAATGCCGTAATCGGAGTCCAACCAGCACCTATTGCAGATGAAGAGCTCCAGCTTCCCCGTGAGACTCGTGTAACATTGGCACAATTACGTTCTGGATATTGTAGCAGGTTAAACTCTTACTTATCCAGAATTGACCCCGACATACCAAACACATGTCCGGCATGTGAAGGTACCCCGCACGACACTAACCACCTCTTCACATGCCCCCTTAATCAGACTCATCTAACCCCCTCTCCCTCTGGACCCAACCTGTCGAAACAGCATGTTTCCTGGGCCTACCCCTAGATGAGCTAGACGAAGACGACCGATGATATACTTACACTGACAGGGCTAACTATGCTGTTAAAACAACAACAACCACCAAATGCAAATAGTTCATTTATCTATAATTAACATTATTCAACATTGTTTTTAAGTTATTTTAATAAAAAATAAAATTTTTCTAAGTTTACTTTGTAAATGATTTCGAAATGCACTGTTTGGCAACACTGTGTGGTGAGAGAGCAATCAGCTGACACGATTCTACGGAAATGATCCAAAATCTTACGATAAAATCTACGATACTACGATCTACGGTGAACAGATTTTTAGAGGTGTACTACCTAGCAGACCGTTAATCGGCTCCGAGCAAATTGGACAGATATGCCGACGTCATTCGTTTTGTGTTTCACTAAGCTAAAGCCAAATTTTGTGAAACACACAACGAATGACACAAAATCCAAGGTGCCCCTCAAAAATTTTTTTTCACTATACCTAACGAGCAAACCTGGTATCTGGTCAGCTGACACGGGCCTACGTTTACATTACTGTGAGTACCATTACAGTATCGGCACTATAATCACCATTCACAATTTCAGTTGTAAAATGTATCAAAATATTCTTTTACTTCACTCCCATTCTAAACACCCTGTAACTCACAACTGAATGGGGCAAGCAAAAGACAGCAAACGAATTTTGAAGTGAAACTTCTTGGGCGTCGATGGACGAGCGAGAATGGAGAGTAAAATTTCAAGGTCATGCAACGTTTTGGGTCATTTCGTTCCGCGAGAGAGAAAAAAGATATATCGTAGAGGAAAAGGAGGGAGAGAGCTATACCTTATATATATATTAGATAAACTTTGGGCTATTCACGTCTGCTTTTTTTTGATTTTGTACCATATAGTATAATTGTTCAGCGCCGTCGCGACTAAAAGAATCATGTCCGCTGCGACTGCGTTTACGAATGTATTTTGAACAAAATTAGGGAAATATTGAAAACCTATTTCCAAAGGGGTTAGTCTTCTACTCAAAATGTGAGAAATTTGAAAAAAAAAATCATCTTTTTTTTGATGAAACTCTTTTTCACATCGGTGGCTACGTCAATAAGCAAAATTGTCGGATTTGGGGCTCATAAAATCCACACGTTACTGTAGAGAAGCAAATGCATCCACAACGAGTCACTGTTTGGTGTGGTTTTTGGTCTGGCGGCATCATCGGGCCATTTTTTTTTCGAAAATGAGCGAGGAGCCGTGCTTACTGTAAATGGCGAGCGTAACCGTGACATGCTCAACCAGTTGTTTCCAAAAATTGAAGAGGATGACATGGACGACATTTGGTTTCAACAGGACAGTGCAACTTGTCACACTGCCAAAGCTACCGTTTTTGAAAACCGAATACAATATTAGGAATATCGACTGTTGGAAGACAAAAGTACACGGAAGCAAGAAGGGAGCGCTGTACTCGCGCATATATGCATGTACACATGCCCCACAAAGTCTGCGTTCACCCTACAATTACTTTTTAGTGAATGAAACACACAACCTGATTTTATAATTTTTATAAATTTGTATATATTTATATGTTTATTATATGCTTAAGTTTCAAAAACAAAAACAAATTTGAAGATTCCTCACAGAAGTTTTTAGATAACGGTGAATAATGGCTGTAACAAGTAAATAAAGCGACCATAAAGTCTGCGTTCAGTCTTAAAGTCTAATACAAAAACATGATATGCTATATTCAAAAATTAAATCTAATATTTAGTTGGATATCCACGTTGCTTCAGGACTTCACTCAGCCTATTTGGCATTGAACATACTAGTTTATCTGTTTCCTCTGCTGTTATCTTCCTCCATTCTGCCTGCATGACACTCCGCAAAACCTCTTTACTAGTAATCCCTTGCTGACGAATTATTTTTTTCAATAGATCCCACAGATGCTCGATGGGGTTAAGATCTGGGGACTGTGGCGGTGTTTTAATCTGTTTTGGAGCGTTGTACAAGAGCCAAAGCTTAACGATCTCGGCTGTGTGCTTCGGGGCGTTATCTTGTTGAAACCAAAATGTTCTTGATAAGCCGAGATTTTCTGCACTTTGCTTTAAATTCCGTTTTAGTATGTTCACGTATTCTCATGTACCCATCGTCGAATCAATAAATTCTAACTGACCCACCCCATTTGCCGCCATGCAGCCCCAAACCATAACCCCGCCACCTCCGTGCTTAACCGTGCCAACAAGATTTTGCTTTTCAAGAACAGTTCCAGGTTTTCGTCAAACAATTTGTCGGCCTTTTATTCCGAATATAGAACATTTATTTTCGCCTGAAAATATTACTTTTTTCCAGAACTCGGGAGGCTTATTTATGTACTCATTAGCAAACTGAATGCCTTTACGTCTGTTCACAAGAGAAATGAAAGGCTTTCTTCGGGCGACTCTACCATGGTATCCAGCTTGATGTAGAACTTTTCTGGCAGTTTCGGCGCAAATAATTTTTTTAAATGTTTGATTTATGTTTTCAACTAATTTTGAGGATGTAATCCGGGGGCTAACATTAGCCAAGTTGATTATAGAACGCTCTTCCCGGGTCGATAATTTTTTCGGACGCCCTGACCTGGGCTTAGATGTAAAAATTCCAGTTTGCCGAAAATTTGTTACAACTCGCTGAATAGAGGAATACGTTCTCCCAATAGATTTTCAAATATTTCGGGAACTTTTTCCGTCTTTCAACATTTTTATAATTATTTTCCTCTCAGAAACCCTTATTTCTTTTCCCTTTCCTTCCATGTTCTTTAATTATCCCCAGTTATAAATAAAATGTTCAACTAAGCTTTGTTAACATTCAGTTGAAGTAATGCGCAATCAAAAATTAATATAAAAAAGGGGGAAAATATCGTAAAATTAACGGTATCATTGAAATAAACAGGCTGAACGCAGACTTTTTGGTGCCACATTTACATGCTGTTGAAATTATTTTCCCATTATCTAAAAAGTGAAGTGAGGAATCTTGTTTTTTTTTTTGCCCTTAAAAGCTGGGAATGTAGTGAATAAACAAATTGTAAAGATTTCAATTTAATCATAATATTCTATTTTGCTTTTAATAAATTTAAGAAGGCTATTCGGGTGAACGCAGACTTGGTGGGGCATGTGTATGTATGAACGTGCATGGATGTAATAGTTACATATCAATACAATTATTTTGTAGGAAGTTTAGAAGGCAAGTAGGTATGTGTGTATGTATGCATGCTAGGACTTAAAGTGGGTATATATACATACACACCTACAGAGGCTTTAGAGCAGAATTGTTTTTGCACTTGTTAGGAGGAAACTCGTTCACTAGTGCGTATGTGTATCCGATTTCTTATAGGAATGTGATGTGCTGTGACATAATAATAAATAAGTCAAGGTTATTTGGGCATACATGCATAGGTACATATGAAAGGAGGATAATGTTCTTGCGCTTATTGCTTTTCATATACAAATGTGCATACATAAACTATAAATTGAAATACAACAAAAAATAAGTCTTGCTTTATCTTAAACCATTATTTTATTTTTGTAAATTTTGCCTATTTGTATTTTCTGCAAATGTTGTGAATTTATTTAGATATGTATAATTTTTTTCTCTCTCTCTCTCTCTCTCTCTCATTTTCCCTCGGGCCTCTCCCTCTTTCTTTGTTTGCCTTGAAAGTTTCACTTCTGTTATGTGTACTACGCTACACGCACTGTTTTTTATGAAATGTCACCTTAACCACGAGCATTAACAGCCTTCTTTTACTCCAAACTAATATTTTCAATAAATTGGGAAGGAAGAAAACTGTATCTAATCTAAAAATGGGATACTGATATTTCTAATTTGTACATTTAGAAATGCTGTCAATTACTGCTGCTTATGTGCGAACGAATAAATTTAGTTAATGAATATTAAAATAATCTAGTAAAAAGGTGGACTATTGGTTGAGGGCATGAATATACGTCTTCTCCTTTATGCCGATGATATTGTTCTCCTGGCGGATAACCCTAAAGTCATGCAATCCATGATTAATAACCTGGAGAAATACTGCGCTGAGTGGAATATGGAAGTAAACCCAAATAAATCGGAGATGATGGTCTTTAGAAGAAGTGGACGACTTTCCCAGGCTGAAAAATGGTGGTACCAAGGTGAAGAAATTAAATTGGTGGCCGAATATAAATATCTTGGTGTAATTCTCACACCCAAAATGGCATTCGGCAAGCACTTAGAAGCCAGAAATACTTCAGCAAAAGCTAGTATTAATTGCACATGAAACGATTTTTTAGCGAAGCCATTAATTCCATTAAAATCAAAATGGAAGTTGTTCCAAGCGGTATGCAGAGCGATACAAACCTACAGTTTGAGGATATGCCTTATTCGATGAGGTAAATAAACTTCAACGTTACTTTTTTAAAAGAATCCTCAAACTACCCGAGTTCACTCCAAATTATGCAATAACATTAGAAACTAATCTAGAAGATAGCCACATGTATTCTTTAGAACTACACATGAAGTATATCTGGAAAACTAAACTTCTTAAATAAAAATGTGTTTTGGCTTAAGGGGTTAGGGGTAGTCAGAGGCCCGAAAAAATGATGATTTTCACGAATTTTTTTTGCTACTTAATTAATTTATTTAACAAAAATAAAAACATAGCATAAAAACATCATGTTTTAACTTGACTTCACCAAAATTTCAAAAAAAAAATTAATAATTGCAAAAGTTATCGCTGTTTGTGTGAAGCCCGTTTCTCCAGAAGTCCCTTGCGGTGAACATCACAAGTCCTTGCGGATTCATCTAAAACCAATCGGACAAGAAAAATTAGTTTTATTAATAGATAATCTTGTGCCTGATCGAAGCTTTTTTTTTCAAAATGAACAAAATGGCGGCCTCAGAAAATTTTTTCCAGATTTTAGAAAAAAAACCAACAGTTAATTGTTAAAAAAAAATCGAAATTTTTGAAAAAAAAAATCCTTCGATCAGGCACAAGTTTTTTATGTTTTTCAAAAGCTGTATAAATTTTATTGAAATCTACGTAGCGGTTTTTAAGTTACAGTGTTCACCAGTTTGAAAAACATAGTTTTGAGAAAAACGCATTTAAAGTTTTGCTATCGGCTCCGGAGCGGCCGAGCGCCCTTTGTTAATTGTTGAATAACTTGAAAAGTATTTGTCGGATTCACTTCAAATTTTTACACAATATTTTTAAAACATTATACTTTAAGAAAATGCAAAAAAACAAAAACCGATTTTTTGAAAATTCTGACTACCCCTAACCCCTTAAGCATCTGAACGACATGGGAATGGAGTTTGGTCTGAAGTTTGAAGAAAACATCACCGCTACAGGCTGGCAAGAGCGTTGTGTGCAATTCTTACCGAAATGAAAATAAAAGATATCAACATGGCAAGGCAAAAAGCACGGTCAAGCACGACGCGAATTTATAAACATTTAGACTACTCGAAAGGGGATTCATATATTAAAGAAGATATGCGGCTAGCTGATATTACGACCATTTTCAAAGCAAGATGTGGTTTACTAAAGCTAAATGCAACTACGTATGGAAATGCGCAGAAAATATACACCCTCTGCAATTTAAACGAGGAAGAAAATATGCAGCACTTCTTAGGAAGATGTCCGGTACTGAAGGAGATCACAACAAAATACCTAAACGCAGCGAAGATAAATGAAGCAGAAGTAATAGATATACTTAATGGCCATAATTGGAAAAGACTAACTTGCTTTATATACTCAGCCTTACGCTATAGAAATTTTCTTATTGCAGAGTTTAATTTTTGATTAATTTTTGAGTTGAGACGGACAACGTTGTTAGTGCCACAAATTTATTATTTCTTTCTTTATGTATTTATATATTTAAACGAATTATTATAAAAATTATTGAAATATAAGATGAAATATTTATAAATAAACTAGCATTCCCCAGTGGGCTTCGCACCACCATACATAAAATGTTTTTTTATATTGAATCGTCTGGCGTGCTCCCCAATTGGTGTTTTATCGGCTTTTATTATTATTTTGTGGTCATCGGTGGGCATCAGATCGAGTGCCACTTTGAACAATTCCACCAATTCATTGTGTTGATGGAACATTGTTTGCAATTCATTCACGCATCACCCAGTGGGCTTCGCACCACCATATATAAAATGTTTGTTTTATATCGCAATAAATTTTTCATATTAAGTTTTCTTTATAGAACTCGTAAAATGTTTAAACAGTTGAATTAGTTGATTTTTTTCATTCAACATACTTTCTAAAGATGTCACAATAGCCTTTTCTGTACTTTTTTAAAATTTGATTGTGGTGGTCACCTATATACAGGTAAGGTGAAAGAGCCGATAAAAACTTGTAATTAAACTTTGATTCTTTAATTTCCATTTCAATTTTTTACGCTAAATAAATTATGCTAAAATAAATAAAGTTAAAAATGTTTTTCCAGTTCCTTGAATGCTCCAGTTTTTATTATATTTTCGCCCAAAATTAATATTAACACTTACAACCACAACAGTACAACAGAAGCGCTCATAAGCGGCTGTGTATTTGTTATTGTTTTTCCCATACAGGCATTTCGTATGAGAGGAAACCATTACTCACATAAAATGTCATAACTCAGGAACGGTTGCACCGATTTCAATCAAACTTCACACAAACCACCTCCTCAAAGATAGAAAAGAACTCTAAAATTTTTGTGTCAATGGGTTCGGCGGTTCTTGAGTTATAAGATTACCAAGGAAATGTAATATATAACGACAACTTGAAATAACTCAGGATCAGCAGTGTGGTTAGGAATTTCAGCTGATATAAGGCTATCGATTTGATCCGGAGTTATTTTATGTACCAGCCAAATTAGTATATGTGCGTGCGGCAATCCCCTTTTCTGCCATTCGATGGAGTACATATGGCATCGCACCTCCCCAAATACATATAATTTCACAATTAAATCCATAAGTGCTTTACATTTTTGCCGAAATGTATACTCATGTGGTTCAAACACATCCTAGTGTTATCCAGGTCCACGTTTTGATCTATATCTCGAGACCCTAGTTACGGAGGGGCATTAAAAATACTCTATACTATAGCAATCATCAACAGCTCCCTTTTGCTACCCATATTGTACGAACACATCCTAGGGTTATCGGGGTCCACATTTTGGGCGATATCTCGAGACCCTAGTCACGGAGCGGCATCAAAAATACTCTATACTATAGAATCATCAGCAGCTTCCATTTGCTACCCATATTGTACAAACACATCCTAGGGTTACCCAGGTACACGTTTTGGATTATATCTCGAGACCCTAGTCACGGAGCGGCATCAAAAATACTCTATACTATAGAATCATCAGCAGCTTCCATTTGCTACCCATATTGTACAAACACGTCCTAGGGTTATCCGGGTTCACGTTTTGGCCTATTTCTCGAGACCCTGTTATCCGATTCTTAAAATTTTAAGCCACAAACCATCTACTGAATAGTCCAAACAAAGCCTAAAAATTTGGTTTGGATAGGTGAGCTCGTTCTTGAGTTATAAGATTACCAAGGAAATGTAACTTCTTTTTATATATATAGATAAAGAATTACTACTAATCTAGTAATTACAACAAATTAAAATGATTGTAGAAATAAACTTAAAAACATTTATAAGCACTTTCTAGCGCATTTAGCTTCTGCCTCCAAATTATAAAACGCTTGTCATTTGATTGTTGGAATTTTGGAATTTGGAATTTGCTTAGCAAAATTTAATTTTCCTGATAATAGTTTTGTTCTCATTATTCTAAAATTCATATTCAATTCAATAAATATTTTTACACTGAAATTTAGCTACATTAATTAAATCATTTTCCCCTTTTTTAATTAACAGTTCAATTCAGAAGGCCACTCCAGCCAATGATTTAGCTCATAAATAAATTTAGCTTTTTTAATTAACAACTTAATTCCAAAAGCCACTGCAGCCAGTGATTTAGCTCTTCAATACAATAATTATTGTAAATGATTATATAATTATTTTATTTTATTTATTTATTTATTTATTTTTACAAGAGTTACAATTATAAATAACTGTCACACATAAGTCATAAATATTATAAATATTTTATTTCTATCTACAAAATTTATCAACTTCTACATTCAAATATTTGCGCAACAGTTTGCTTTCGCTACAGTGCTCGCCAAACTGTCTGCTTCTTATTGGCACTTCCAACTGACAGCTACAACTGTCATTGTGTCCACACCTTTATTAGGGAGGTGTTCGTTTGTTTGTGTTGACAATAGTTGTAGTGAAGTTTATATTTCCATTACTGCATTTAATTCGAGTATTTTTTTAATATAAAAAGCAAATAAATTGCATAGCGAAAGAGATGCGCAACTTCTCGAAGCAACAGTCGCAAGACACTGCCGACACCAGCATCGAAAAAGGCGACTACCCACGCGCTTCAAGTGAGTGGCGACGATGATGATCTACATCAAGAGGCAGCCGCCGTCGCAGCCCTAAACACTGATTCACCATATTGTTCTTAAACAATTGTGGCATATTATTTTATTCATATTTAAGTCAGCGCATGCATATAATTGAATATTTCACTTCATTTAGATGGCGTGGTAATCGGTGGTGTGGTCACTTTTGTGGCCTACTTTTTCCTCATGATGGCATTCTGCTCGCCCTACTGGATTGAGTCGTACGAAGAGACACATAGCAGCTTCAAAAATATGGGCTTGTGGGAATATTGTTTTAAGAATTTCGTATATCCGTATTATCAATTTCCGCGTCAATTCAATGGTTGCCACAATATTTTCAGCCACGTAAGTGGGAATGCCACAAATGCGATTTATGTGTACTAGTATTGCTATATTTAATTAAAAATTCGTTTTTTTCGCAGGAATATTATGTTATAAGAGAATACTTGTTGCCGGGTTGGCTGATGGCTGTACAGGCATTCGTAACTTTGGCTTTCCTCTTGACATTCACCGCTTTGGTACTTCTAGCGCTGGTTGTTATACGCCTACCATTGAAGGGTGTGCTACAGTATGAGTGGCTATTGATACGTATATCATATTTGTGTACTGCAAGCTCTTGTAAGTGAAACAAAACAAAAAGAACCCCAATGAATTATCTGGAAATAATCATTTTTAATATTATTGCTTTGCAGCAATATTCCTGTTTCTCGCAGTATGCATTTTCGGTGGCTGTGCCTACCGTCGCGATTGGCTCATGTATCCCAAATTCAATGTACTCGGCTGGTCATATGCTGTAGCGGTTGTCTCTTTTATCACGCTTGGTGTGGGTTCTTTGATTTTACATCGCGAAGCACGACATGCGTACGATTTGCGTGGTGAACAGAAAAATTTGGTCATGCAAATGGAAATGCAAGAGCCTGGCTATCAACCACCTAGGCATCATCACAGCACATCGCGCAGTCTGCATGGCTACATATAAGAAGAAGAGAAATGCAACATTTTCCATTCAATATTTTGTCTTTTGCGAAACAATTTTAATTACATTATGTGGGACAAAAGCATTCCGCCGCATATTGTCGAATTTTTCGAATGTTGCAATTTTCCATTTAACAGTTTTCGTTTAGTTTTAAGCGTGTATGTTCACAAATTGTAAATCTTAATTTGTTGCATTTTTTCTAACGATTTATGTAGAATCTCTTATAAGTGCACTGCGCAAACCGCCGTCCGGTAGCAACTGTGTTACTTAAATTTCGAATCGGTAAATTTTCAATTAATTGCATTACCGACATTTAAGCAAAGAAGTGCCTTAGATTCATAGTTGAATTCATCCACATTTAGCTAATTACTTGAAAACAACCATTATACATACACATAAATATGTATAATATATTTTATCTTCGTACCTTGAATATTTACAAAGACATCAATATAATGACAAACCGTCCAAAATTTTATATAAAGTACATACATACATCCATATGAAACACACTTTATACAATAAAATATAAATTTATTTTAGTATGTAGTTCAATGTTCAATGCACCAATGATGCAACACTCTTGTATCGAATCGAATATAATGTTTTTTTTATAATAAAGTCACATTTTAACAAAATTTGTTTGGACATCTGTGGAGTTTACGCGCAATCGATATTAAGCGATTTCACCATTCAGAAAGGAGATCTGAAACAAATGAATGGTACCACGAGGATTGCCGCAAAGCAAATAATATAAAGCAGTAAGCGAGAAAAGCATGCGTCGAAAGATGTTCGAGAGCAAACTTTCTTGAATATCAAAACAAGAGAAAAGAAGCCAAAGAGATAATATAAGGACAAAAAAAATGTAATATAAATGAGAGAACAGATTGAACAAATTGAAAGATACTTCGCCAACAAAAATGTCAGATCCATGTACCAAGACATAAAAAGACACACCAAAAACTTTCCAACCAAGAACCAACGTTTGTAAGGACTAGAATGGAAATATTTTTAGTGACAAGCAACAAGTAACAGAAAGATGGAAACAACATTTCACCGAGCTCCTCAACGAAAGTCATAGTGATGATAATGATAATAACAATGAAAGAGTATAGAGTCCCTCAATATGCAACGGGCGGTTTATCTATGGATAAAGCACCTACTAGCAAGCAGGAAGATAAGAGCGTAATGGAACGATGCGAGCGTTACCAAATATGCATGCAGAGGTATTCCGCAAGGTGGGGTACTATCGCCGCTATTATGGTTACTTGTAGCAAATGAACTGCTCAAGAAGAGGAGATCCATACAGCTGAAATACTGATTGAAGGACCTAGCATAATTGAAGTAACCGCAGCATTAAATAAATTAAACAAAAACAATAAAACCGGTGGTGAAGACGGAATCCAGGCAGAGCTCATAAAATATGGAGGACAAGCTTTGCACAAGCAAATACACTATCTTGTAAAAATCATTTGGGAAAAGAATAAAATAGCAAATGAATGGCTTACAAGTGTAATAGTGCCAATACATAAGAAGGGCAATAAGACTGAATGTCGAAATTATGGAGGAATATCGCTCCATGTTGCAGCAAGCCCTGTCATTGTAGTGTATATCACCAGTCGTCTTCGTCTAGCTCATCTGAAGGTAGGCCCAGGAAACATTCTGTTTCGACAGGCTGTGTCAGAGGAGCGTGTTAGGTGGGTGGGTTTTGAGAGTGGCATGTGAACCACCTTGGTTAGTGTCGTGCGGGTTGCCTTCACATGCAGGACATATGTTTGGTATGTCGAGGT
Organism: Anastrepha fraterculus; assembly: GCA_037575425.1. Classification (NCBI taxonomy): domain Eukaryota; kingdom Metazoa; phylum Arthropoda; class Insecta; order Diptera; family Tephritidae; genus Anastrepha; species Anastrepha fraterculus. The sequence goes on along the minus strand of JAYXIM010057490.1, from coordinate 101,312 downwards.
CAATTCTGGATAAGTAGGAGTTTAACCTGCTATAATATCCAGAACGTAATTGTGCCAGTGTTACACGGGTGTCACGGGGAAGCTGGAGCTCTTCATCTGCTGTAGGTGGTGGTTGGACTCGATTACGGTATTCGGTGGTCGGGAGCTTAAGAAGGTGGTGATGGGTCCCGATGAATTTCATTTATTGTCAGTCTAAACACTGTCTGGTCCGGTAAATGTCTGTGAGTTTTGTCCTGGATCTCGTCGACGTAATTTAGGAGGTGTCTCCTGGCGTGCCTAGGAGGCGGCTCTGGCTCAAGCAGGTGTCTGCAAGGGTGAAACCTGCGGTAGCACCCTAACAAGAACTGCTTGGTGAGTAGTTTATTGTGCTCCATTACAGGGAGCATCTGTGCCTCATTGTGAAGGTGTTTAAGAGGGGACATCGGGGGTAATCCGTCGCTGCCCGAATGGCAGTGTTTTGGCAAGTCTGGAGCTTTATCCAATGCGTGTCACTGGTTCCAGGCGACCACACAGGCGCAGCATAGTTTGGAACCGCCGGCCAATTGCCTTAAATGTCGATAGCAACAATTCATTGACTTTGCCCCAAGTGCTGTCGGCAAGCGATTTGAGGACCTTGTTCTGATTTTCAGTTTGACCTCCTCTTTGGTCTCGAAAAATCACTTTCTATTGACGACTGCTCAGATAGTTGGCGGACCACCTCTTCAGTCCTGGCGGGAGTGTCGGCTAAGAATATATCATCTAATATAGTAGCGTGGAATAGCTGACAGTATCGAAAGCCTTCTTCAAGCCCGCAGCTGACTCTTGCCTTCTTCGTAGAACGAAAAATCGACCGTTTAGATTGGCCAGCACGTAGCCCGGATTTAAACCCCATTGAGAATGTTTGGAGACTACTATCTAGTAATGTTTACCAAAACGATCCTTTGCTGAGTTGACCTTTGCTTTCTTTTTAATGTATATTAGAATTAAAAAAAAATTAAGTACGTACGACAGGATTCAATAAGTAACCGTGCTAGAAATGAAGACATACATTTTTATTTTTTTTTGCAACATAATCCCCTTATAGAAAAATACACTTCTCCCAACGCTCCGGTGATCTTTTTAACTCCTCCAAAAAATAGAATTTTTGGAATCTCCAAAATACGCCTCTGTATCGGCGATGACTTCCTCGTTTGAACTAAATTTTTTTCCCCGCGAGCCATTTCTTTATATTAGGGAATAAGAAAAAATCGCAGGGAGCTAGATCGGGTGAATACGAGGGGTGCGGCAGCAATTCATGCAGTTTGGCGGCGACAACTCCGGACGAATGTACTGATGCGTTATCGTGGTGAAACAGCACCTACTTGTTCGCCAAATGCAGCCGTGTCTCATTCAATTTTTTTTGAAAGCGGTCCAATAAGTCACTGTAGTATTGTCTAGTGATATTCCTTTTTCTAGACATTCCATGAGGATGACGCCGTTCGCATCTCGAATATTCAACGCCATGATCTTTCCGGCGGATGGGACTGTCTTCGCTTTCTTTGGAGCAGATTCATAGGGAGGAGAAATCCATTGTTTTGATTGTTGCTTAGTTTCTGATGTGTAATGACGAACCCAGTTTTCACCAACGGTAACAACTCGACGCAAAAATTTCCTCGAGATCGCGCTTAAATTACTCCAAATACTGCTTCGAAGTTAATAGCCGCATCCGCTTGTTGTTGCTTGTGAGCAATCGCGGTACCCATCGGGTTGACAATTTTTTCATCGCCAACTTATCATTTAAAATATTACTTTCCGTTCCAGTCGACACACCTATGACCTCTGTTACTTCGCGCACTTTCGTTCGTCGATCAGCGAGAATCGTGTCGAGGACTATTTGAATGATTTCCTCGGTAACCACGACTGTCGAGCGTCCTGGTCGCTTCTCATCAAAACCGGTTGTTCACCCACTTTTAAATTCGTTGAACTGTTATCTAACTGTGGTCATGGATGGCGAAGCGTCCCCATAGACAGCATTCAACTTTGCATTTATCTCCTAGCATTTTTTTCCATTAAAAAAGAAAAAGCGAATTACCGACCGATGCTGCTCTTTTTCCTCCTTAGCGAAAATCAAGAAACACGTCTTACTCGAATAGCTGCCAAATCCAAATTAAAATATCAATCAGTCTGAAATTTGTTTTGCCGTCTTTTGATAGAAGACAGCACCCGATGCTAATACCAACTTCCCACAGGAACGCCCTCTGTCATCGAACATGGGTACTTATTGAACCGCCCTCGTATATTGATTTCCTAAAAAACGCGTTTGTTTCATTATTTATTTCGCTGAAGTGTCGTTTACATAAATCTACGGTATGGGAGCGATCTGGATTTATATCGGCCTAAGAAGAGGCAGCCAGCAGCATTGCTTTATGACGTGTCTTATGCGTTCACTGCTACAACAACCCCTCATATGCATGTGTAGGTATATTTACTTATAACTTATCAAATCGATTGCCTTCAATAACGCCAAGGCAGCCATCTGTTCCCTTCAAATAATGTGACGTTTTTGACAATATCTTGAATAGATAACTTCATGAGTACTAAGGTTGCACGACAATGAGTTGGTAAAATCAGCTTACACATACACTCTGTCAAAAAAGTACCGGGAATTGGTCAATAAAACGCACAATACTTTTTTAATCATCAAAATTTGTTTTGTTGCCTTCAAAATAGACTCCATTCGAAGCAATACACATATGCCACCGATTAGTCCAGTCAACAAAGCACCTTTTAAACGCGTTTGAAGAGATCTTCTTCAGCTCCTTCAGCGACTTTTCCTGAATGGCCGACGTGAATCGACGTCAAGCGGCGTACGCGGAGTGGTAATTTCAGTTTTGGGAAAAGAAAAAAGTCACAGGGGGCTAAATTCGGTGAATATTTGTCGAGTTTTTGGTCAAAAAAGTGTTCACAATATGAGCCTTGTGAGACGGTGCAAGATCCATGAGTTTTCTTTCCACAAATTGCGCCGTTTCCTACGTACATTCTCTCTCAAACGTCGCATAATTTCCTAATAATATTCTTTATTTACCGTAGAACCGTTTGGAATGAATTTCTAGTGCACAACACCCTGATAATCAAAGAAAACGAGTAGCATGACTTTTACTTTTGGCCGACTTTGACGTGTTTTTTTGGGTTTCGGCTCATATGTATAGCACCATTCAGCCGCCTATTGACTGGTTTGCATGTCTTACTCATATACCCACGTCTCATCACTTGTTATGATGGGCTGGATAAACGTTGGGTCCGAATTCACTTGCAACATGTCTTCAACCACCTTCTTCCGATGAATTTTTTGAAAGAAATTCAACTCCCTTGGAACAAGTGGAGCAGACACGCGGCTCAGGCCCAATCGATGGTGTAAAATGTTGTGAATTGATTCGTGAGACACGCTAAAATCACGAGCTACCTCCCTCAAACTTAAATGATAGTTTTCCAGCACCATTTCCTTGACTTTGTCGACGTTTTCATCCGTTGAAAATGTTGGTGGGCGACCAGATCGGCGAAAAACTTCCACGACTTCTCGGCCCTCTGCAAAAGCTTATACCACTCGTAGACCCATGTTTTTGATAAAGCACACTCGCCATAGGCTTTCTACAACATTTTCAACGATTCGGCACATGGAATCCCGTTCAAAACACAAAATTTAAGACAAATCTTTGTTCGACATTTTTATCCATAGTGAAAATCGCAGAGCCCACCTGCGGTTGACTGATATAATTAAATGCTAAAAACAAGCTAATTGAAAGATCACGCCGAAACTCTGCGACACTATAGAGGACAGTCGTACCAACATTCCAGCAGAAAAAAATTAGACATATGTGTAACGCGCGCTTGTTAAATGAACAATTCCCGGTACTTTTTTGACAGAATGCACATACACATGTTTGAGTGTACATGGATATGTACATATGCCCACCGGTAAACCACCAACTCTTGAAAGGCTTTGGAATGTTTAGCACTAATTTTATTATTTTTCATATCACAACAACTCACTAAACTTACATACTTGTAGAATAATAATCGAAGAGTTCTCAATAGCATCACTAAACAGCCTGTGAATCAACCCATAAATTAATACGCTATTGAATTCTTATCACAACTCTTACTCTGTCCTCGCTTGGCACTGATAACATTGCACGACATATTTTTGTTGAAATCATTTGCCGCAATTGGCCAAATTATGAGAAATGATTGACTATCGTTGCTCATTTAAAAAATAGACCTCGCGCGAATTCGTACTTTACGCCAGTTGAAGTGGAGTTTTACAGAAAATTTAGAGTTACAACAGTTTTCTACAATGAATTTGAGCGGTTTAATTCTCATTGTGTTTCTGGGCCTTTTTGAAAGATGTAAGCAGCTCTTAAAGCTTTAAATTAATTAATGCAAAAATAAGTTTTGGTTTTGAAAAACGCTTTGAAAAGTGGAAAGAATATCAATCATAATCAACATATCAATCAAAGCATGGGTTAGTGCAAATATTTTTGAACCCTTATTTCGGTTCTGAAATATTGCACCTCGAATGTAGTGAGTCAAAACGGTATACTACAATATTAATTTCCGTTTGGTAAAGAATCAATTAGTGAATGTTTCGAATAGTGAAACAGCAGCAGTTTTTGGTATTTGCGCTATCGATGTGTTAATTGAGTTGTTAAATTTGGTGAGGTGGTTGTTGCCTTCGAAGTATATCAATAAAGATAATGTTTTATGCTGTTACAAGAGGAACAACAACATTGTTCTTGAATGCGGTGGACTTAAAAAAATATTAACTTACAATTGTGAAATAATTACAAATACATACACCTGTGTTCACAATAATAGCAGCGCGGCACATTCTTTTTTAAGTTCTGACTAGTCATTTTTTTTAGTTTTCTTTTATAAAATATAACTCATACTACAACAAAGACCATGTAGCCCAAAGTTTAAAAATTTTACAAAATAAAAAAAATTTTATCAAAATTTCAGTCGGAATGGAAAAAATGCACTTGTGTTCACAATAATAGCAGCGCGATACATTCTTTTTTTAGTTTTAACGAATATAATTATAAAAATATAATTCAAATAAAAACCCAGTAGCCCAAATTTTGAAACTTTTTAAATATTAAAAAAAGTTCTCATTTTTCAAATGCAAAAATTTTGCAAATTCTAATGTTCATCGAAATTTCAGTCAGAATGAAAATAAATACAAATACATACACCTGCGTTTACAATAATAGCAGCGCGGCAAGTTTCTTTTTTTTTAAGTTTTGACAACTTTTTTTTTAGTTTTCTTTTTTTTTAAATATAATTCATACTACAACAAAAACCATGTAGCCCAAAGTTTGAAACTTTTACAAAATTAAAAAAAAATTCAAATTTTCATCAAAATTTCAGTCAGAATGAAATAAAATGCAAATAAATACACCTGCGTTTACAATAAAAGCAGCGCGACAAATTCCTTTGTTTTAAGTTTTGACAACTTTTTTTATATATTTTTTTTTCAAATATAGTTCATACTACAACAAAAACCATGTAGCCCAAAGTTTAAAAATTTTACAAAATTAAAAAAAATTAAAATCAAATTTTCATCAAAATTGCAGTCAGAATGAAATAAATACACTTGTGTTCACAATAATAGCAGCGCGATACATTCTTCTTTTAGTTTTAACTAATTATGTTTATTTAATTTTTTTATAAAAATATAATTCATACAAAACAAATTTTTCAAACATTTTCAATATTTAAAAAATTCTAAGTTTTCAAATGCAAAATTTTAAAAAAATTCAAACTTTATCAAAATTTCAGTCAGAATGTAATAAATACAAAAAATTACACTTGTGTTTACAATAAAAGTAGCGCGACATTTTCTTTTGTTAAGTTTTCACTATTTTTTTTATAAAAATATAGTTCATACTACAACAAAAACCATTTAGCCTAAGGTTTCAAACCTATACAAAATTAAAAAAAAAATTAAGTTTTCATCAAAAATTCAATCGGAGTGGAATAAATACACTTGTGTTCTCAATAATAGCAGAGCGGAACATTTTTTTTTTTACTTTTAACTAATTATTTTTATTAAATTTTTTTTTATAAAAATATAATTCATACAACATGAAACACCCTGTAGCCCAAATTTTGAAACTTTTTCAAAAATTTCAAAATTCTAATTTTTCAAATGCAAAAATTTAGCCAATAGCAAACTTCCGAGTGTATTTCTGCCATGAAAAAGCTCTTCATAAAAAATCAAATGCCGTTCGGCTGCGACAAAACGCTGCAGGTCCCTTCATTTGTGGAAGAACATAACCCAGACGCACACCTGAAAAATTCTCAACAAAGTATAAGAAGTAATACAACTTTATTCTGAAAAAATGGTTACAAGTGAATCATTGAAAGGATTGCCCATCCCTGGCTACTATTTATTTGCATGTACATTAAAAAATTGTATACTTCAGAAATTAGCAGCATTATCCGCATTCAGATTTGGGTTGAAAAGCGAACGGTTATCATTTTAAAAATTTCAGTTAATATCTAATTAAGGTCAAAGCACCGAAAAGGAATTTAAGTGGACAGACTTTTAAGCATACTGTTAAATCTATATTAAGGCACATAACGAATTTAAATTTTCTTTTAAATCTCAAGTTTTATTTACATGTGTTTGCGTATCTGATTTTTTAAGTTTTTACTTTTATATTTTATTATATTAAGAATTCTTTTACTTTTTGCTCATATTTATTATTATTTGTGTCCTTGCATAGAGGATTTTTTTTTAAATTAATTAACCTTTAGTATTAATTAGTCATCATTTTTATTTTCTATTTCTAGCTCACTCACAGAATATCACGAAACTTGATTCTCGTATCATAAATGGCGTAGATGCTCCAGTGAATAGAACAAAATTTCAAGTTTCCATCCGGCTGAAGCGAAATGATGTGGCTTTTGGTAGTGGACATATCTGCGGCGGCTCACTGATAGGACCCAATAAAGTACTAACAGCTGCGCATTGTCTCTACAAGTGAGTGCCATTTCAAAGTATTAGGGGATGGGAGACATAAAGTGGTTTTATACATAAAATGGAACCCAAAGTAGTTTTTATTTTTTATTTTTTATTTAGAAGCCCATGATAAAATAATTATTTTGAAGGCATAAGGCATTACGAGTAATAGAGCTTATCCGAGCAATTCGAGCAATACTTCTAATCAGTTTGACTTTTTTGTAATTGTTTGTTTTTGTAGTTTTGCAAATTATTTGTACTATATAAGGTGTCAACGTCGTTGGAAAACTAAAGATATGCTAGAAATAATATTAACAATTTTACTTCAGTCAAAGTCATTTCAACTAAGGGTAACATGGGTTAATGACTACTTATTTTTGAGAAAATTGTAAGAGCAGCGAATGAAAGATGGCGGCATGAAACAACCCGCAGAATCATCTGACAATTGATGATTGTCAATGCTAAACGCACGCACAGTATCTGCGCTAAGCCAAAGTAAGCACAGTCTCACTGGTTTTAGGAGAGATAAGAACAAGTTCCCCACGCGACATTACAATGGAATATGACCACAAGTGTGTCCCATAGAGGACAACCATTTCAGCCTTACCTAATCGAACGCTTGGTTTCTTCTTCTTAATTGGCGCTATAACCGCTTACGCGATTTTGGTCGAGTTTAACAAAGCGCTTCAGTCGGATCTTTCTCGTGCTCAGTTGGAAACACCAAGTGAATGCAAGTCCTTCTCCACCTGATCTTTTCAACACCGTGGAGGCCTACCTCTTCCTCTGACACCACCAGCTGGTACCGCATCGAATACTTTCAGAGCCAGAGCGTTTGTATCCATTCGGACGGCATGACCCAGCCAACGCAGCCGCTGGATCTTTATTCGCTGCGCTATGTCTATATCGTTGTGAAGCTCATACAGCTCATTTTTTCCTTGGCCTACGATACTCACCGTCGCTAACGTGCAAAGGTTTAAAGATCTTACGCAGAATCTTTCTTTCAAACAGTCCAAAGAACGCTGCATCGGTTGTTGTCACCAAACTTATGCGCCGTCGGTTTAGTTGCTCAAATTGTTCAAAAGCTCAAACGTTTGAAGGAGTTTCGAGCCAGTATCAAGCTATTCGCACTGTTCAATACCTGGGTGTCTGGAGCTCTAGGTTTAATATTCTCAAAATTTGTAGCTATCGCCAGAAAAAACTTCAAGCGTGTAAATAAAGCTTATTATTATTAGAAGGCCATTACGCACTGCGACCAGAGCTGATCTATTGTGAAAGGCCTATTTTGTAACCCTAGAGTTTTAGGCTTTTTAAAAATTGTAGCACAATTTTGGGTTTGTTGTTCCAAATATTGCATGGAGATACTACGATACCACCAAGGTGGTTAAGTCTCTGTCTGCCCAACGCAGGACATTGAGCTTTCTATGTCCATTTTGCACAAGCGGCAGACATTGGTCTCAGATAGACCAATATTATTTAGATTATACCTCAGGCTGCAGTGACCTGTAAGATATCCTGTTAAAAGACGCAGATCTACTCTGCTTAGTGAGAGAACCTTGTGAGATATTCCTTTGTTAGGAATTAGGAATAGTTTGGCTTGACGCTGTCCAGTGTGCCAGTGTGTGTGACAGTTTAGCCAGTGTGCAGCAAATTTCCTTTCTTCCCATTTCCTAAGGAATTCATTAATGTGGCTTTTTGTGAATCCACAGAAAGGCTCAGGACCAGTAAGTTGCATATTTGCTCCTTGTTTTACAAGGTCATCAGCCATTTCATTTCCCTCATGTCCTTCATGTCCCGGAACCCAGCCTAGTGTTACTATGTTGAGGTTCCCTAACGTGTTGAGAAGGTTTAGGCAATCATTTACCAATTTAGAGGTGGTAGTTGTTGATAGAAGGGCTTTTAGAGCCGCTTGGCTATCCGAAAGTATGTAGATGAGAGTACCTCTCATTTTCCTGCTAAGGCATTCTCTCACACATATTTCAATGGCATGTATTTCTGCCTGGAATATTGTTGGGTAGGATCCCATTGGAATCAATTTTTTGAATTTAGGCCCATTGATTCCTGCCCCTGTTCTACCATTTTCAAAAACTACTGGACCGATTTTAAAAATTCTTTCACCATTCGAAAGCTACATCATCCACGAGTAACATGGATTATATTTTATTTTGGAAATAGGGCTCGAGATATAGGTCAAAACGTGGACCCGGGTAACCTTCGGATGTGTATGTACAATATGGGTATCAAATGGAAGCTGTTGGTGAATGCTTTAGTCCAGAGTATTTTTCATGCCGCTCCGTGACTAGGGTCTCGAGATAGAGACCAAAACGTGGACCCTAGAATGTGTTTGTACAATATGGATATCAAATGAAAGTTGTTGATAAGTGCTTTAATACGGGGTAATTTTCATACCTATTGACGACTAGGGTCTCGAAATATATGCCAAAACGTGGACCCGCCATGTCTTTGCACCGAATTAAACCAAACTTACGCACAATGTAAAGTAAGTATTGAAAATGGGTTTCGTAAAGTTTGGTTGTAATTCGGAGCACTGGAAACGGGTACAGCGTTCTTTTGAATCAGCCATAATGTCGCTTAATTTTTTAACGCTTGGAGCGGAACTGAACTGTCAAATTGACAGTGTGAGTTACAATGTGTCAATATTTCTTTCTGATTTGGATGCCATAAGGAAAAAACGTAAGTGCAACATGTAAAAATTGTTTGTGAATTTTTTTGGAATGGATTTTGGAACAGTGAATAATTTCTTACGAAATTTGAGAATTTAATGTGAAATCCGAATGAAATTATGTGTTCGTGGAAAAAAAATTTTTTTTTCGTTTTTTTTTTTGAAAAATATGAATGGATAATGGTTAAAAAAGCTCCAATGCTTAATAAAACATATAAATTGAAACGAAAAATTCATGGATGATCAGGAAAAAAGACGATTGTTTATTCATATGCGTTGATTTGAAATTTAAAAACAATCTTCTTTTTTCAATTTATATTTTATATTTACTCAAAAACAAATAGAAAATAAGAATAAAGAAATAAATAATATGAAAATCATATATTTTCTGTTCTAAACCATATCTATTCTATTTTAGTGTGCCCAGCGAAGGGGACCGGGTTTGCTAGTTAATTATAACTTAGAAGTTCCTGAAGAGTATTGGTTTGGGTGATAGTATATCATCCCTATGAAGAATGGGACTATGTAGAAAGTCTTCTAAGATCTTTAAATGTCCTTTCTTGTCCCCACTTTTAAGTTCAGATATACCTTTCAATCTTAAGGCACTCGAGCGAGCTTCCCTTTCAATCAAGATTGGAAGCGGTGGTATGTTCAGGAGCGCACCCAATGCATCCGTGGGACATGTTTTTATAGCCCCTGTAATACCAACACATATCAGGCGATGCAGTTTGCTTAATTCGTTTGCGGCCTTTCTTTACTTGACCTTGGGCCACCATGCTAAGGATGCATAAGTGACTATGGGTTTCACAACTATGGTGAATGTCCAGAAGGTTATTCTAGGTTTTAGTCCCCATGTCCTACCAAAAAGCCTTGTAAAGGCAAAGAATGCCCTTGTGGCTTTTGAAGTAACTCTCTCAATATGGGAATTCCACGTAAGCGTTTTGTCAAGACTGACGCCAAGATAGTTCGCTTCTGTCGAGAGTTGAAGTGTTGTTCCAAAAGTTCCAACAAAGCTTACCTCATAATCAAAATTTCATCAGAATTCATACTTTCGAAACTGATTTTAATAAGATTCGCTAGCGATTTTAAAAAATTTAATAATTGTTTAATCGTCTATTCAGAAAATATTCGGTAGATGGTTAAAAAGTGATTTCTGATAGTCTGAAATTAACCTTAAACTGGTAACCTTCTCGGATTCAACGAATACTGTTCCTCTTTTTGTTTTTTTCTCCCCATTCACTTCTCATTTCGTACTCTCTTTTCAATCTTGGTAAGGTTTATTATTACTGAAATTAGTGTGGCAAGCCTGTATGCCACATTTCTTATAGACAAAACCTAAAAAAACAAATTTAAGCGAAGATTACCTTTGAAATATGTAAAATATCATTATCCTTTAAGGATTAAAGAAAGTCTCTCAGTTAACTTCTAATAAAGTTAATCAGACTGTGAGCTATGGGTTATATGAGATCAGCCAAGTTAACCTAAGCTAAACTATTCTAAATTTTAGTGGGCATAGCCTTTTCATTTATTTAAAAACATACTTAGAACAATGGATAACAAGTCAGACAAAGTTTATTTCATTATTTATTTTTTATTTACTTTTTTTTCAGTGCGGATAGAAAACGCTATCGCAAAGCGAGTGAATTTATTGTAGTACTGGGCACGCAGAATCGATACGTACAAGTCAATGGCACCATTGTTTCGAAAGTCAGCTCCATTGCGTATATGAACTCCTTCAGTATGGATACGATGCGTGACGATGTTGGCTTAATGTTCTTGCAGACTGGTTTGCCCGTGAATAAAACACATCTAACAGTGGCGCCAATCGTACTGAGTAATTCCTCAATATCGGCGGGTACGCAATGTCAGGTGTCCGGCTGGGGTAGAACTGAACAGGTGAGAAGATATTATATTAATTATCTGATAAAAGAGTTTTCGTAAAAAAACATTGTTTTTCAAGAATCTGAGGAGAATTAGCTACCTAGATCCAAGGTTTAATGAACGAGGTAGAAGTGGCAACCCAGTCGAACTCTCTCATACCAGACTATTATGTCAAACAAATTACTTCGTTGCCGTCTGAACAGCAACAGAGTGGAAGAGCGTGAGAATGCATGTGAAATGAGGAGACATAATTCTACTCCCGTATCCCTTATGACTCGACAGGCGAAGTTACTTTCACAATTTTGCCTCGAATGATTAAACCTTGTAATCTATCCTCCTTATATTTTAGTGTAAACATAAACGGACTTAGTTTGGGTCTGCACACCAACTGCTAACTTCGTCACCACATACGATTCTGGTGCGTCAGGAACTTCTAGTATTCAGGTGTGTTTTTTTTTTGTTTGATTTTTTGAGGAGGTTGAAATCAAAATGTCAGAAACCTCTCAAAGGTGCCGTCGCACCAATGGTATGTGGGGCACGCTCCCACTAATACTATAACAATCCTCCCCCTCGGCTAGTTCTACCCTGGGACCACAAAAGTATAACTTCTGGGTAGAGCCGCGTTTATGTCCGAAGACACAACAGGTACCCGCGTCCAGGTTCCTCTCCTGTAGGCGTATGAAGGCTATACACCGTCGATAGTCTCAATTACTCCCACTATGTTTATAGGTGGTCCAAAGTAAAGGAGGCATCGGAAAGCTTGCAGTAGTGTTATCTTAATTCACTACCGTCTTGTCTTCTGTATGATACTGTATTGAGTGTTTCACTCAAACGTCTGTGCTTGTTGTCGGTTCGTCAGAGACTGTCCGCCTTCTCTGTTACTGAAACGCTTTGCGAAGTCGCGTCATAATCTTACCTAGTATTGAGGTATCACATGGTAAAAGCTCTACACCTCTAAAAAAATGCGTCCTCTTACAAATACTCGGCAAAGATAGGCAACACATAAAAATAAAATCACTGATACTTAAATTAGATTAGATTAGATTCTCAACGAGGTTCGCACGTTCGACTCTCATCACAGTACCTCATTCAGACCCAGGTCCCTTATTAAATTTGCGAATAGAGCTGGGTTGGACTGAGCGTATGTGCCTGCCTTCTGCTCGCAGTTGGCTAAGATGTCTCAACCTCATCCGCTACATTCAAGGAAAAGGTGTATTGGAGCCTCCTGGGATTGGTCACAGAAACAACAAGAGTCAGTAGACCATATCCTAATTATGTGCAGATGACTACACAGTCTGCAGTGATCTGTGAGAATGCTCGTGAACATTCTCAGTTTATCCTTGGGGAGGACTATGAGCCCTTTTAACTTCTTTTGGTTGTACCCTCACAGTAAGGATTTCGCCTGGCGTAGCCCCATAGTTTGGTAGCAGCAAACTTCTTCACTCCTAAACTTCTCCTAGAAAGTGTGTTGTTCCATAGCAGGGAAGGGCTTGGGTCCTATTAAAGGCGAGGCCCCAGCTCCTCTTGTCAATGCCTCCGCCACCTCATTCCCAGTTATACCCCTGTATCCTGGGACCTAAATTAGCCACATACGATTGTGCGTTCTTAACAGATTCAGTTTCTCAATATACTCCAGGATCAGTGAGGACTTAATTTCACAGGATGACGGAACCTTGAGTGTCGCCTGGCTGGAGCTCAGAATGACAATTCGCTCATTACGGAAATTCTTGTCTAAGTTTATCTCTGCGCCCATGACAGATGGCATACACCTCCGTTTGGAAGATGCTTGGAAAACTACTCATCAGCACAGAACGCTTGGTTCTGGAGCCATAGATTCCAGTGCATATGCCTTCTGGTGTCTTCACGTCATCTGTGTACCAGTGCAGGGTACACTCCGGGAGTTTCCTTTCAAATGCAAGTGTACTCCAGTATCCCTTGTCGCCCAGTTCAATGCTGAACTTCTGAATTTGATGACTTTAGTGATATCATCTCTGGGTGGCTGCGTAAGTGGCAGCAGCAGCCTCAGCAATTCCCTGATTTTAGATGACATCACTTTTCCTCTCCCGAAGTCTTCCCTGGTAATATTCAACAGGGTACGCTTGACTGATTGCTGAATAACTATATGAAGCGGGGCCAGCTCAAGAATCACCTCCATCGCAGCTGTAGGGCAGCCGCATCGCCCCCGTGATGCACACGCATGCTAAGCGCTGAGGCTTCGTTAGTTCTGTCGCACTGTCGAGAGAGCGACTCTCGATGCCCAAGCAACCGCTTCATATGTTATATCATTGGCCTTATTATTTTGATGTACATCCATCTCAGGATTCTTGGGCTGCAAGCCCAGGATTTTCTTGCTAGACGTTTGATACATATATGGTTTCCTCAGAATCATTAAATTGAAATGAAGAAATTAAATTAGGAATTTGAAAGGGTTTAGGACTAGCACTGGGCTGCCATCCCAGAGGTTGTGCGATCGAGTCCCACGTAAAGCACGGTCATCGCACTTTTCCACATTTACCTACTTTCCCTGTATCTAAAAAAAAAAAAAACATTTCTTAAACCCAAAACCTTATCCAATCCACCCTTACTCTCGCACAATAGTCAGAGCGTTATTTGCATTGTGGCTGCTAAAAACAAACAGTCACACATTGCATCAGTGGCGCCAGCAAGAGGAAGCGGGCAACCGCGGTAATAGCACAGACACACTAAATTTATCGAAGTCCTCAACCATCTGTGTGATCCTTCTGCCAGAAAAATGTGAAACACAGATGGCGCTCCAAGTAGTAAAGAAGGTGTTCAACGACAGGTGGGTATCCCAACTACTTAGGACTGGTGGCGACAGGCTAATCACCTACCCTGCCAGAAATCAAATAGGTTAACGACATCAATGCAAGACAAGGGCCTAGGCTACCGAGAGGAGTGAACAAGGAAAAAAAGGTTTGGTATTTCAGTTGCTGCTCTAAAGAGGGAAATGCCGGAAAACTTGTACCTTGTTGAATGTGCCTTGCCTAAATCAAGTAATTGAACACCGCTAGAGCATTTTTTTGAAAATTATGTTGCGGCCGCCGTAGCCGAATGGATTGGTTCGTGACTGCCATTCGGAATTAACAAAGAGAACGTAGGTTCGAATCTCAATGAAACATCAAACAATAGACAAAGTTTATTCTAATAGCGGTCGCCCCTAGGCAGGCAATGGCAAACCTCCGAGTGTATTTCTGCCATGAAAAAGCTCCTTCATAAAAAATATCTTCGGCTCGGAGTCGGCTTGAAACTGTAGGTCCCTCCATTTGTAGGAACAAAATCAAGACGCACGCCACTAATAGGAGGAGCAGCTCGGCCAAACACCCAAAAAGGGATATAAATATATGTTGAAGATAAGCTCTGTTCTTGATGTACTATATATACCTATGAAGTGAGACATTCAGCTATTGGTCCATAGATGTCGCTAGGAGTATTTTTAAACCTTCCCAAATATCTTGTTTTTTTCGTCTGTCATCTGTCAACAATATTCAGTTCATTGTTTGTTACGTTTCACAACAACAATGCATTTTTGTCGCTCTTAAAAATGTCGAATTTCGTGCCTTCAAACTACGATTTGCGGACATCGAAAAACCACTTGTGAAATGCTGCTCTCCCGGTTCAAAAGGAAGTCTTTTTTACATCGAATCGTTACGGGTGATGAAAAACCCAAGCTTAAACGATCGTATGGTCCGCCCGGCCTCTAGCCAAAAACAACGGCCAAACCAAATCGCTTCGGCCGCAAGGCAATGCTGTGTGTTTTTTGGGATCAGCGTGGTATGATTTGGGACGAGCTACTAAAACCAGGTGAAACAGTTGACGGTGCACGCTACCAACGACAATTGGCCGATTTGAACAGCGCTATACACCGAAAACGCCCAGAATATGCCAATCGGCGTCACAAAGTAATTTTTCTTGCGACCCGGAAATTGGTGGAGACGTACGATTGGGAACCGCTGGTGCATGTGGCTTCCAGACTTGGCGCCTTCCGATTATCATTTGTTTGCATCGATGGGCCACGCACTTTCCGAGCAGCGCTTTAATTCTCATGAAGAAGCCATAAAATGGCTCGATGATTGGTTTGCGGCCAAAGACGGCCAATTTTTTTGGCTCGGCATCCACAAATTCCCTGAGAGATGCGAAAAATGTGTCGCTAGCGATGGCTATTATTTTGAAGATTAAATTTGTAACCATTTTTTTGTTAATAAACGTTTGAAATCGAAAGAAAAATTCTCATTTCATAGGTATACACCTGGTAAACCCATTTGTATTTAGAAATCTGAGGGAATGGGAGAGTATTGAGTTGATAAACAGCCGAGATGCTTACTTTATTCACTTTCAATCCATTATTTAATTTTTATATTTCTTCGCATTAATCTATTTCTTCAATTCCAACAGGGCACCCTGTCCAATAACCTGAAGATGGCCAATGTGAGTATTATACAGGAAAGCATTTGCAAGGTATCTTATGGCAGTACGTTGCTGGGAGGAATGTTGTGTGCCGGTACTTTGCAAGGTGGCACCGACTCTTGTCAAGGAGACTCGGGTGGTCCGCTTGTATGCGGCAATGAGCTGGTTGGCATCGTATCTTGGGGCATTGGCTGTGCGCAACGTGGTTTTCCTGGAGTTTACGCGAATGTGAGCTACTACCGGAATTGGATTGACAGCCGCAATGCTGCGACGATAGTGGGGCTGAAATTTGGTACTCTTACGTTATTTATTTCACTGGTAGTAGGCATTTTTTTAAAATAATTTTTTTAAATAAAAAAAGCTTTACTTTTGTAAGTAGGATTTTATATTTTCACAGTAATTACGTAAGTATATGTATATGTATGTAAATATATTTTTTAAAATCTTTACAAATATATTTGTGTTTTTGTTTTTGTTTTACAATTAATTATGTATACATTTGAGCGAACATTACATACAAGAATTGAGCATTTACATAACTTTTATTTTAATTTTTTTTTTTTCAATAACATTGGCACCACTTTTCGCTTGAAATAGTTGCTTTCACAAGCGCACACAGCTAAGTACACACATACATATTTAAAAATTATTGTATCAAACAGCAAATATACATAGAGTCGTGAACTATAGGAGAGTGATCACTTCCAGCTTCTAACACTTGCAATTCCATCGCTGCTGTTGCTCCTCAGTGAGCTCCATATCGCCACAACCCAGTCGCACTGTATTGTCATCACCACCACCAGCACGACCACTACCACCGGGGAAGCTTATATTTGGCATGCAACGTGTCTGCGTCATCAGCCGCGATAGTTCGGAGTTGGTGGCAACATTCTCCATACGTATCATCACACGTTCCACTAGCAATTCCACTGCTTGTCGAATATTGTAGCCCGTGCAGGCGCTTGTCTCGATGTACGGCAGACTATAGCGATCGGCAAGAGCGCGCACTTGATCGTGACTAACGGCGCGCACAGTTTCTAGATCGCATTTATTGCCACACAACACTACGTCCGGATCCTCGGAGTAGGCATGCATGCGTAATTGCTCTAGCCAATTGGTAATTTCAAGGAATGATTTCTCATTAGTCAAGTCGAAGATGAGCAGAAAGCCCATCGCGTCGCGATAAAAAGCAGTGGTCAACGAACGAAAACGCTCCTGACCGGCAGTGTCCCAGAGTTGGAGATGAATGCGATGGTTGCGGCCACGATATGTATAGATCTGCAAGGAGACGTTATAAATGTAGTAGTAGTAGTAGTATTAGTAGTATAATGTTCTTTATTTGACATAGTTACAATAAATTACATAGTATTCAAAAAAATTCATTTAATCTTTTATAAATAAACTAGCTGACCCGGCGAACTTTGTTCCGCCCTAGAGGCAATAAAAAGGCAGATTTTTGATTTTATTAAGTTAATTTTTCTTATTAATCAAGTATTTCAATGAAGCTATAATAGATTGAACTCTTCAGTTAAGCACCTTGTGATACACGACATTTTTTGTTTTATTAACAGGTGCAAGAACAAACAACGCAGATGGTTTTCCGACCCGTGAACATGTCACATATAATTGACCATGTGAGAAACATTGATTTTCTAGATTCAGACCACAAACTTTCAAGGATTGGTCTTGTGATTTGTTAATAGTCATGGCGATTGCAAGACGCATCCGAAATTGAAGTCTTTTAAACTCAAACGGAAGATTGGTTGGGATCATCGGGATCCTCGGAATGAGAACTTCTTCACCTTCGAATTTTCCTTTGAGTATCGTCGCGGAAATCACATTGTTCATCAATTTATTTACCACCAAACGCGTACCGTTGCAAGGTTTTGGTGGGCTTATGTTTCGAAGCATAATTCCTACGGGGCCAACTTTTAGGCGTAAATTGTGCAGTGGTACGCCAGGCACGTCCAAGGAGTTTAAAAGTTCAATTGGATAGTTGGTGGCTTCATCTTCATTTGTTATACAGTCAATGGATTTGAATGAATGCATTGTGCCAATGATATCATTTTGAATTATGTAGTTTAGGTCATCTACATCTTTATTCTTAGCCGCTAAAAGTGCTCGCTCACTCAACCATTCATTATTTTTGTAGTTATTAATGATGTTTGGGAATACTTTATTGATAAGTTTGTCTTTCGATGAGACAAAGTTACAGACATTCTGAGGAAATGAAATCAATCCGCTGTATTCGTCGACAGGTACTCAACCATTACCGATAGTCAGTAATTGCTCAGAGAAATATTCAGTAGATGTATCATTATGCAACTCTCATGTTTGTTGTCAGCTGAAGTTTCTTCACATAGCGCCATAGATTCGATGATTTGAGGCAAGCGTTTATTTCGTCAGCAGCCGTTGATCTTGGAATTACTGGCAGTGTTAGGCGAAAGTCGCCAGACAGTAAAATCATTGCGCCTCCAAAAAAGTCAATAATGGCAATTTCACTCTTCCACTAAGGCAGCACAATCCGGGCGTTTCTCCGGAAAACTTCAATGCGCCAGAATACTCGCAAACAACGTTCATTGGCCCAATGCAAACGCTAGGATGCAAGCAGTAATCAGTGTTGCAATCATATCGAAACGCTGCTCGATTCAAACCAGTACTTGATAATTCTCTTCTTGTGTGTCGAAAATGATCTACTTGTTGATCTCTGTTATTCGCTCGACGATTTCGCATTACCTACCCAGCCGTTTCACGGGCTGCCTCGCTTTGCTCTTGTGATTGAGAAGCACGAAGTCGAGCCATACTAACGCGGCACTCTTCACGGGCAATTCCTTGCCCTTCTTCAGTCGTTTCATTTGCAATGTTTCGTATCCTTCTTGCATTACGGCTTTGTCGGGAAAGATGCGATCGTCTTGGTCGCGGCATTGATAATGATGATTTAAAAAGAATACAAATTACTGTGATTATATATTTCTGACAAAATTTATATTATCAAATTTTCTACTTAACCATAGACAAAATTACGTTTAGCTGTCATTTGCGTTTTGTTATTCCATATCAGATGCGTTTTTGTTATACCACATTTTATAGTGACTTCACGGGAACGCGTTCGTATGGGATAAAAAGTATCCAATGTCCGTCTCCTGGTTCTAAGCTGCCTCTCCACCAATTTTCAGCCAAATCGTTTCAGCGGTTCTCGAGTTATAAATAATGTAACTAACATGACTTTCTTTTATATATAATACATATATAGATATAATAGAACAAAGAGGAACATACGACTTTAAAATATATGTATGTTGTAAGTCGGAAAATTAAATAAATAAAAAAATTTCAAATTAAATACATTGGACCACTTGTAAAACATGTCCCACTGCTGCCCTCAACGTCATTCTGCACTTACTTCCTGTGGATCTGCAAGTTAAATCCATCCTTATCTGGGTTCCTGGGCACAGGTATATAGAGAGAAATGAAATTGCCGATGAGCTTGCCAGGAAGGGGTCGACAGAATCGGTTTCAGTTGCCCCCTTCTCAGACATTAGTGTCCCCTTGACCGTTGTTAAAGGGAAACTACACAATTTCTTCAAAAAAAAAACAAAAAAATGCAAGACAGATGGAGGTCTGTCTCAACGTGTGCTATTTCGAAAACGCTATGGCCTCAATGCGATATAAAAAGAACGCTTAAGGTGATGGGAATCCCCCGCCATTCAATTTCCAAACTCATTCCGGTGTTCACTGTTCACTGGATGATCGGTACTCATGCGGAGAAGCTTGGCATTTCCGTACAACCACTATAGCAGAAGCTGTGGGGATCCTGCAGAGAAAGATACTGTTGAGCACTTTTTCTGCAAATGTCCACCTCTGGCGGCTAGGCGCTTGAGATTCCGTAACGTGCCCTTTGGGGATGGCTTATAGGAATTTTCTAGCCTTGATCATCAACTCCTCCACTACATCCAGCCTCCACTACATCAACTGGATGGCTGTAGACGGTTTTCTCTTCCCTAATTTATTTTGCAAGTAGTGGTCCACATTATGGTACCAATACGGCACGTAAGTGCTACTTGAAGTGTGCCTGGGGTACTCTTGCCATCTAACCTACCTACCTACCTACATTGGGTCACAAGAAATTAATTAAGAGAATTATTTCAATATTAGCTTTCTGTATTAAAAACAGCTACTTAAAAATTTGCACATCGCTAGATAATTACTTTCATTTAATACATTAATAACTTTATTTGCTTAGTCCTGCCATATGTTCTGTTAGAAGTTAAATCCGTTATAGATATGAAGTTATAATATTTTCTTAATGAAGATAGTTTTATTTAATAATGTACTATATACATTAAAAACAAAAATTTTAAATTTTCATTCGAAATGGTCACCATTTGCTTTTACACAAGTCTTCAAACGATTACGCCAGTTAGCTATTGCAGCACGCGAGGTTTCCATGGCTTTTGACGTCGCTGCTCGAACCAAAGATTGTTTGAGACTCTCTGTGAGGCCTTCGACAAAATCTCTGTGAGGTCTTCGACAGGCCATGTTCTTCAATTCTGACCACAAACTGTTTTCCAATAAGTTCAGATCTGGACCTCCAGCTATGAACCCAGGAATATTGTTTTTTAGCCACTGCTGAATGGTGAAAGGTGGTGGAGCGGAGTGTTGTTGGAGGATCCAACTGCTCAACTGCTTCACCACGCCTTTTAGGACATTTTCCTGGTACACTTTTGCCTCGGTCGTATCCTCTTTTTCGCAGAAATGAATAGATATGACGATATTTACAAGACACTCTCCACCAAACCATTACGGAACTTGATTGGGGCCACCCTGAACCCTTGGCACAATATTTTTTGCATCTTTAGAAGTTTTAGCATAGATTTTGTCGTTTTGCTTATTAAAAACTTCTTCAATAGTGAAAATTGTCTCATCTCCGCAAAGAATATTTTCATGGCCGTGGACCGTGTGCCACCGAAGAAGCTGCTTGCATTTGTCGAGTCTAATTTTCTTGAAGCGCGTTGTCCAAATATGATCATTTGAGCGACGGAAGGCTTTCATGTGGAGATCATCTCTGATTAGTCTTGACATGAATCTGGTCGATACATTCATTTCCCTGGACATGATTTTCTTCTTTCTCATGAATTTTTGCGAATTCTTTCTCGAACAGCTTTTATGGCTGCACTGGTCCGAACCACGCAAAGACGGCCACTTCTTTTTCTGTCTGACACTTCAGACTTTTGGGGGAAAACGATTGATCGTGCGGTAAACAAACATTCTTGAAATATTAAGATTTTTTAGCGATTCGTAAATCTCACTTGCACTTTTACCACACTTATGAAATGCAATCACTGCAATGCGATTTTCTTAAGCTCCCCACTCGCTTGTTAACAAACGAAATTTGCCACGAAACTGAGTATAATTCATGAGTAGACAATGCATACGAAAAAACTCAAAAATACGGAGCTTTTTTCTGCGAATTTCTTCGCGCCGTATGCATTGTAAAATTTCTCACAGCATTTATGGCAGGACTAAGTATATTCTCATAGTATTTTCAAAATGATTAAGCGCATGTTCTTATACGCTTGGGAGATGCCAAAAATAGGATACATAGGCAGGTATAAAAGATTTTAGTGTAGAGTGATAGAAATCAGTTATTGCGTCTATATTTGTGCTTTTAGCGAGATTTAGGGCTCGCGGTGGTCCACAGCTCGAAATTTAGGATATTTTTAGGAATTTTTTTTTACTATAACAAAATGAAAAACGATATTTAAATTTTTTAGGCTTTTTATTTAACTTCTTCTACAAAAATGAGAAACATTTTTTTTTAATATTAATAATTTTAAAAATGGCGCTGAAGTTGACCCTCCCGAAAAATTGGACCTGGACGGTGTTGTCCATTTTGGCTCTTCTATTTAACCCAAGAACCAAATAATTATACATCAGTATGACTGCAGCTCTGTCTCGCTACTAGAATAGAATGACGCAGTTTTAAATTTTACACTCTAAAAATCGGTTTTTTTCAGTTTTTTAATAAAACAAAAACGAAATAATTGAAATGATAAATATGATTCTAGTACGGGCGATAGCCATTGTTGTTGCCATATTAAATTTTTCAAACGATTCGGTCAAACAGTTTTTTTTTTTTTTGACAACACCAGGCCGAAAAAAGTCGTTTCGAGATAAATGAGTTTAACGTTTGAGGTACAGGAGCGTGCGGACCGCTCTCTACCTAGTTAATGGGCTGTAAAAGCTATAATATTGGGAATTTTCGCATGAAAATTTCACAGTATATTCTTAAAATTCTATACTTTCGAAATATCGAAAAAACAAAAAATCGATTTTTTGAAATTTCTAGACCACCGGGTCCCCTTAAGGGGGACCAGTTTACTTGGTAGTCTATTAGACGCCAAAGCAAATATCTTATGGGCAGGATGTGGATAAATAATGGTAGCATTTTTGTTTCTATAGGAATCATATAGTTAGGGGAGTTGCATGGTAAAATAAAATAATCTTTCTTATAAAGTCTGTCTCATATTTATGTACTTATATACCCCAAATTTGAGCCCAATTAAAACATTATAGACCTTGAGGCAGCATTGAAGATCTTCATTTTTTTGAAAATACAGGGGTGATTCATATATTTCCGCCATATTGCATTAATGGCTGTTTTTGAGCCTTCAATTTATAAGCTCAAGTGCTTTTTATATGAAAGTTTAAAATGCCTTTTGATTTGGTTAGATTAACTACCCCCAACTAAACCCCATTTTAAACTATAATCTCGCATTGCGTTACTAGAGTTACTAAGTGTTTTTAAAAGCACAACTTTCTTGCACTTCTATTCAAGTTTCTTTTCACCACATAACTTGAAATAAGTTTTGTTTTTGTAATTTATTGTTGGCAAATAAGTAATTGCGGATTTTTTTTTAGAAAATCAAAGACAATTTTTTCATGGAACTAAATAACTTTATTCTGTAACGTATTGCCCGTTTTGATCAATGACCTTTTGCCATCTTAAGGCAAACACATTTGCTCGTCACTTAACCCGAGTGTTCTGTCCACACGAAATCAAACCCTCTCCAATTACTGCTAAAAAAGTATAAGATACCCTAGAACACACATCGCAAATGGACCCACCCATACAAAAATGCTCAAAAAATGAAGTTAAAGAAGTAATAAAGTACTTAAAAACAAGAAGTCCCCTGGATATAAACTCATAACAGCAGAAGTACTGAAACAACTGTCCAGAAGAAGGACTCACTTTCCTTACGTTCATAAATAATTCTATTACATTATCTGGTTTTACTCCATCTCAATGGAAAGTAGCTCAAGAAAAAATTAGCCCCAAACCAAGAAAAAACGTTGAATAAGTGGAATCATATCGGCCCATGAGTCTAATGCCTATAAAGGAATCCCTTTTTTCAAAAGGATGATGCCTTTAATGGAAGATCGAAACATAATCGCAAATCACCAATTCAGTTTCAAGAAAAAACGTAGTACCATCGAACAAGTTCATACACGAAGCATTTGAACTAAAAAAATATATCTCAAGCCTTTGAATGCGTTTGGCATGATGGCTTACTCTATAAAATAAAATAAAAGACACTCTTTCAATAAATTCTTCTTCTTCGTAATTGGTGCGATAACCGCTTACACGGTTTTGGCCGAGTTTAACAAAGCACGCCAGTTGGAAACACCAAGTGAAGTCAAGTCTTTCTCCACCTGATCTTTCCAACGCAGAGGAGGCCTTCCTCTTCCTCTGCTACCACCAGCTGGTACCGCATAGAATGCTTTCAGAGCCGGAGCGTTTGTATCCATTCGGATGACATGACTCAACCAACGAAGCCGGTGGATCTTTATTCACTGCGCTATGCCTATGTCGTCGTAAAGCTCATACAGCTCATCGTTCCATCGCCTGCGATATTCGCCATTGCCAACGTGCAAAGGTCCAAAAATCTTACGCAAAATCTTTCTCTCAAACACTCCAAAGCGTCGCTTCATCGGATGTTGTCATCGTTCACGCTTCTGCGCCATGTAGAGTGTTAGTTTTGTTCGTCGATAACGGACTTTCAATAAATTATTACATATGTATTTATTAAGTCCTATCTCGAAATCGATATTTTTTTATCAAACAAGACGCAGAATAGTCTGAACTACGTGAAAATTAATCTGGTATACACCAAGGCAGTATTATGGGCCCCATCCCATACTTGTTATACGCGTACGATCTACCAGGTTCTGAAGAAGCAATAGTCGGAATGTTCGCGGATGACACTGCCGTACTCACAATTGACTCCCACCCCCATCTGGCCTCTCAAAGACTACAGAAAGGACTTGATAAAATAACTCATTGGTTGAAAGAGTGGGGCATTAATGAGAGATCATCTTTCATCATGCGTCAAAATCTTCCCAAGTCACTTTTACACTAAATCGAAAGAAACTTGTCCACCCGTTAAGCTCAATAATATAATCGTACCCCAAACTAACGTCACAAAATATCTCGGTTGCATCTTGATAGCAAACTCACATGGAAAACCCATATTTTCATCAAACGGAAGGTTCTAAGAATAAACCCCAGAGGCCTATATTGGTTACTACATCGAAATTCTCACGTTTCTCTCGAAAGTAAGCTCACATTTTACTCAGCTATCTGCTACCGATATACATAAATGGCATTCAACTTTGGGACACTGCAGCTAACTCCAACATCGAAATACTTCAAAGATTCCATTCGAGACCGCAATAAAGAAATTATTTAAAAGAACACAAATTAAAATTGGAATTAAAAATAAAATCAATTCAATCAAAAATAAAATCAATTTTGCAACTATTCATCGATTTGTGATTGATTTCGATTACAAGTTGTGCACTATCACGCTCCCAAAAAATTTATTAAAAGAAAGACTTGACGGCCATATTTACATCGAAAATATAATTTTCCAAACATATAGACTTTATAGTTGCCAAGTCCAGACCTATGTTTGGCCTTGTAGCAAGGAATTCAAAGAAGTTGCAGGATCTTTCAACGCTAAAGAATTTGTATTTTTTTCTTCCTGGATTAAACCTCGAATTTTGCAGCATTATCTGGAATCCATTCCAACATACACAATAAATTTGCCAGCTTATGGAAACTATTACTTGCTTCCTTTGTGATAAAAAGTCCCTGCAAAAGATTAAAGTAACGGCGACATAAAGGAGGCGGAACAAAGGTTTGGTAGCGTTTCATATTTTGGGAAAAACGGCTTAATTTTCCTTTCAATATACGAGTTGAAGGTCAAAGAGGTCGCCTGTGAATAGATGAACGTTAAAAATATGTCAAATACTTTTGTTTCATGACCTTTCGATGACACAAATTTGCGATGCACATTTCGCAGAAACGACGCTCTTACTCACAATGTTCCGGTGGCTTAATTACCTGCATTTCACTAACAATAAATTGTTTCATAAGAAAAACGAACAAAGGAGCGCTAATGCGGCCGCGAGCAGCGACAAATAGCGGCCGCGCATACTCAATGTCCTGCGACAGCTCGCGGCCTAACAACAGAGCGCAGCATAAGAGGTAGCCGCTTCACACGCAGTTATGCACGTGCATGGGTACGGTCAATAAAGCGGTGATGAGTCGCCGTTCAACCTGTGGGCGTGAATTTTCGAATCGTTCATGGAACTTCGGCAGATGCTCGCGAATATCTTTGGAAAATCATTTACAATGGATTTTCGCTGCGCGTTCTTTACTTCCACGATTACGTCGATATTCTATCCTTCTCCAACATATTTGCATATCAGCATCGCGCGCTCCGTGCTTTGCGCTATAAAATGCGGGCACAGGATCCTTGCGTCTCAGTATGAATGAGAAAATCATAGAAAACAGTCAAGCTTACGAAGTGTATACTTCTCGAAAAGAACTAGAAAAAATTCAAAAAGAACTCCGCGAGGAAATGTTAGTGAATTCAACAGTAAAAAAGTTGGAGAACGGCAATTCATCAGCACAGCAAATTTCGATCGATATTTCATCGCTCAATTTTGAGGACTTCCAGGATTGCATTGCCATCTCCACTGAAATCGAACACCAAGAGCAGTTAAACAAATCTCATCGCCGCCTCAATAATCCAACACCAATGGAAGCCACCATGACTTATGAGGAGCTCTATGAGTGCTCAATGGAGAGCGACTCCTACATTCAAGAAGACGAGAATTTATTTGGCCTACGCCTAATTACTGATCTAAATGGATCACAGAGCATTGAGAATGTTATGCAGTATTTCGATGAGAACGTCAATGCATATTCGGGATCATCGCGCAGTGTGACTCCCACCAAATCACCTTGTCCGGCCACTGCAGCTGTGCAAGTGTGCGACTCCTTTGGTTCACCGCCTCCACCGTATCAGGAATTCGCTTCACCCGAATCGTGTTGCGAAAAGGCAGAATCAGAGTTACCCACAAGCAGCACCAAAGAACTGCGAAAAATATATGAACAGTCTGTGGGATCGAAGGATCAACGTAAGTCTGCATCGCCACTATTGCCAACTACAACAACACCAAATCATTCACGCCCCTCAAAGGTTAAGCAATTGGCACAAATGTTCAACTCAAGAATATCCCAATTGATGGATCATGGCTCAACTGAGAAAAAAGATTCTAACTCGTCGATTGCATCGCAAAAACCATCACGGAAACCAGCCGTGATGAAGCCCGAACCAAAGGTGTGTAGCTCATTGCCCACCTGTAACACTAGTTTACCAAGTCCAGTGCCCAGTCCGCGTTTCGAACGAAAGCCCATAAAAGCTCTACCACCGCAGTCGTCAAGTGACAGTGAAAACGCTTGTATTTTCGCTGAAGATGTTTTCTGTCAGCTCTCTGTGAAAGATAAAGTTTTGCTGTATAACCAATTCTTTCAAGACAAATCGAATCAGCAATCAAAGGTCTGTGTATATCCAGGCATGAACCGACGCACTTCACCTACATCAACGCTCGTCGCCACTGTCGCCACCATACACAGCCTACAAGAGGCGGACAGCGAAGATTTCGAATCAGATGAGGAAGTAAAAGTGGAAGAGTTGCATACAAACAAGTTGACAGTTGTGCTCAAGCCGAGTTCAGAACGCGGTGGTTGCTTGCCAAAGCAAGCTGCTCTGCCACACCCACTGCCTCGTAAAGCGAAGTTGGAAAGCGTAGAATCGCGTGGAATGCGACGAGGGAGTATTGGAGGAAAAAATATTGATAAAGCATTAAAAATAATTAATGATACCCGAGAACAGCACGACACTAACAAAGGTGTAATTGAAGTTGAATTGCCAATTAGCCAACTAGACACTTCCGTCGATGAAGAAATACCAGAGGCTCCCTCCAATCGAGTCCAACGCAAGGTGAAGCGTCAGGCACCACAACCACCCAAGGCAATTAATGAGACCCCAGCACAGCAAGACACTAACAAAGGTGTAATTGAGGTTGATTTGCCAATGGGCCAAGTAGGCACTTCTGTCGATGAAAAAATACCAGAGGCTCCCTCCAATCGAGTCCAAAGGAAGTTGAAGCGCCCGGCACCGCAACCACCAACGACAATCAATGAGACCCCAACACAGCAAGACACTAACGAAGGTGTAACTGAGGTTGATTTGCCAATTGGCCAAGTAGGCACTTCCATCGAAGAAAAACTACCACAGCAACCCTCCAAACGAGGCCAACGCAAGGTGAAGCGTCAGGCACCACAACCACCCACGACAATCAAACGGAAACAACCAGACACTAACGAAGGTGTAGAGATTGAATTGCCGAATAACATAACGGACGCGCCTACCGATCACATAATAATACAAATTGATGAAGCCATAAATGCGCAGCGCCTCACAATAGTGCCGACAACTGATGGGCCACAATCACAGGAGCAGGTTTTGACTTCCGTGATATCTTACAACCAAAATTCTGAAGCGGATTATGAATCGGCATCGTCGAGCTCATCAAAGGTATGTAGTGCAAATATTGAAATAAATTTAGCCTCAAATTACAAACTCAACATTCTATTTCTTTACAGTTTGATCAGCCACAGACCGAACAAACCGCGTCTCAAGAAAATAAAACACTAGGAACTGAATTGAATGAACTTAGCAACCAGTTACCCAAAAAGAGGTTGCGTCGCCCACTCACCTGGAGCAACGATAATTGTATTATCAAAAGCCAACCCATTCCCTCATCCCCTGACCCGTATGAAGTAATCAACGCCAACAATGGTCAGGATACTAAAAAATCTCTTATAGCGAATCAAAAGATTTACGATGATATCAACCAAATGGCTAAGTATGCCCAAAAAGCTTACAAGGTGGTGCAACAAAAAGCAAATATGGACGAAAGCATCTTAAATAATATGAATTTCACGGAAAGGATTAAAGGTGGGTACCAGCTCACGGTCCTGTCAACGCCCTCGACCACTCCTTATACCGGAAGTCCATCACCAAGTACGCCTGAAGTGGTAGGCAAAAGTGGCATGGGCCAAACATTTTTACCCTCTCCATCAAACGATACCAGAACAGATGAAAACAAAGTCAACTCCGCGCAAGTTGCGTAATTTAAAAATAACAGCAATGAAGCAACCGTCCAAGGAAATAACATCACCAGAAGGCACATTACAGAGCACTATAGATAGCTTCATTGATCATGGCTTTGAGACGGGTTCAAATGATAGGGAAAGTCCTTATCGTGCCGATGAAAAGCTTTTCGTCAAATTAACACCCGAAGTGGATAAAAGTAGGCGACAAAACCCCGTTACCTTTTCGTCAACACCGGCAAAGGGCTTGCAAAACCAGCCACGGCAAATCTTCAGCAACAATACCACCCACAGGTTACGACGACAATCTATTAGTCCTATATGTCCCGTTAACGGAGGACCCCCCCAACGCTTATGGCATGCTAAGGACTCACGTCACTATTCGCCAGCTATGCCAGTTATTTGGAATGATCGTCCATGGGAGCAAGCCGAACTTTGGAAAACACCATACTCGCCGAGTAGCACTGAAAGTGGCTTCCTTGGTACTACTTCCAACTCAAACATGACCAACAACACTGAGCGGCAAGAGAAATCTTCGATGTTTTGGGTGCGCGCTGTGAATACTACAATTTCACTGGAAATCTTCTACAACCCATCAACTCGCCTAAACCTACTACATCAAATATTCAGCCAAAAAAGTTGTGAGAATCGCGATTTGAACTTTGGCATCGATGATTATAAATTCTCCATACGTAAATCAATCGAAAAAACAAACATCTCAACTCGCCTAACCCCAGTCAAAGGCTGCTCACATTATTGGTTCTCCACCGGTGATTTCGCTATGCCATTCAGGGGTAAACGTCTGGGATCTAGAAAGATTCGACGTTTTTTCAATTTCATAAAAGATTCGATGACAGCTAATACGCAGCTATGCTTTGGAGTTGATGACTATGAATTTTCTAGGATGCCTGAATACCAAGACAGATTTTCAATGTGTGAATACAGCATGACTTACGCCCTATATGATGACTATAATGGGATGGAGAAATGTAATAGTGCTAATTGGCCCGTTCCACCGTATGTCACGGCTGATTTGAGCAGTTTAAAAGCACGCAACCTAAGTTTCTCCGAAAGTGATTCAAAAATAGATCCGCAAAATACACACCAAATGTCGGATTCGTCCTGCGGTACCAAGTATTACGATGTGGCCTCAGAGAACAGTCGGGATATGGCTTTGTCTCGCAACAGCAAGGAGACTGCAAATGATAGTTTCCACGAAAAATTTGATTTTGAAAAACTCTTCGCAGACGATGCAGAAAGTTTAGATGCCAAGATGGACGAGACACATCTCAAACTAATGATATCAGAAATTATAAAGAAACTACAGAAATTAAGTATTGATTTGGAAAACCAATTTGGATTTGAAAAACCGCATGCAAATATGATCGCATAACTCGGGCAGCGCTAGCATCGCCCTCACACCTCACTCGAAAGAATCAGCAGTGCCGTCAACAGTCTTGTAAGCGAAAACTAATGAACTGGCATTGACTAAAGTCAATGGCAACGAGCTGAAAAAGCCTCAAATATCGATGCGAAATTTCTTGCAAAAATCTTAAATCTTATACTTTTCCTATTACTATTAATTTATTACTTTTCATTTGGAAAGGTGTAAGCATTCATTATAAAAAAAATATACTTATATATTAAAAATCTGCCTTTCAAAGGTGCAAAGCAAATAATTTGTATTTTGAATTATTGGGAAAAAGTTGTCTGTAATGGCTTTTTGGGAACAAATGGGGTTTTCCATTGAAATAAAAAAATATATTGTTTCTTTCTGGACGCAATTGAGAGCTAGCGACAGAATAAAAGCTAGCGACAAATCAAATTTTATTAAATGATGAGGGAGTTTTAAGTCAAATGAAGTAGCCCAGTTGCGCCGTGTTCCTGTTTTTTTTTTTTCTCATAAAAATCTCAGCATGTTTGCCACGAGCAACTACTATTCGCACTTTATATAAGGCACTATTCAGCACATCTTTTTGTCAAGCGTTAGCAAGTGGCGTATAGATGAAGCATTTGAAAAAAGCTGGCTAAAATTACATTTTTTTCATAAAATACTGAGTTATGCCAGTTTTATGAGGTACTCACTTATACTCGCTAGCGGCGAATCTTGCTCGTTATCTTTGTTATTGCTTTCGCATGCGAATTTTACGTCAAGTGAGCAGAGTACAGATATAGCGAGCGCCTACTAAAGGGTGGTTAAATTGCAAGGGCCGATGTTGAATGTGAACCACACCTAAACGTCAACGACACCGTTGGACTTCTTTCTTTGTGGTTATTTGAAAGAAAAGGTGTACGTCGATAAGCCAGCAACAATTCAAGAGCTAAAAGATGAGATAATTCGGCACATTAACGGCATACAACCTCAATTATCCCTCAGCGTCATCGAAAGTTTGGACCATCGGATAGAGGTGTGCCGCCGAGGCCGCGGTGGCCATTTGGCCGATATTTTATTCCATACGTAATTGAGCCGTACCAATATTATCATAATAAAGAAAAATAATAATAATTTTCTAAAATAATTGTATTTTATTCAAAACCAACACCGGCCCTTGAAACTTAACCACCCCTTAGAATGGATTATACTTTTGTAAAACATTAATAATTGTAAAAGATATCCCTGTTTATGTGGAGCCCGTTTCTCCAGATGCCCCTTGCGGTGATCATCACAAATCTAAAATCAATCGGACAAGAGAAATTAGTTTTATTAATATATATTATATTGTGCCTGATCGAAGCATTTGTGTTTTTTTTTCAAAATTAACAACGGCCTCAGAAAATATTTTTCACCTCCTATTCGAGCTCTTGGTTTGCGGCTTTGACAACTTGTGCAACATGGGGCCTGGCGTTGTGCTAAAGGAGTATGATTTGACCATGTCGATCAGGCCTTTTTAGTCGTATAGCCTCTTTCACGCGGTGTAGCTGGGCAATGTAGAGCTCTTTCTTGTTGACCGTGGCATTCTTTTCGAGCATTTCCCAGTGCATCATGTCCTCCCAGTCCCACCACATCCCACATATCATGATCTTCTTTAGATGAAGATCCGGCTTGACTCTTGACTTTGGCGTATCTCCTGGAGTCACCCACTCCTTTCTTTGCTTCATATTGATGTACTCGTATGGGTACTATTTCTCATCTTCCGTGACGAATCGGAAGAAAAAGCGCTTTTTATGACCGCGAGTTGCTCGATGGCACGCGAGATGCCGAGAAACAATTTCGTTGAGCTCGTGAGACTCCCAAGTTTTCGGTAAATCCCATTGAATGAAGGTGATTGAGAATCGTTTTATGATAGCAGCTCATTTTTTCCGACAACTCACATCTGATTTGGCGACAGTTCCCCTTCAAAAGTGATTTGCGACGTGCTTCATCGAATTCAGAAGGCTTTTCGCTGCGAGACGTGTCATCGACGCCATTTTTGAACTTGACAAACTATTTCGGTCCTGTAGATTCGTCTATGACTGCTTCTTTATACTCGTCGCAAATGTCCCGGGCTTAAGCAAAGAAGAGCAGGTGTCTAAAATGTTGTGTTTTGCCTCCTGAGTATTCCATTCTAAGCCTAAAAACTAATATAAAATTAATTAGCTTAAAAATAAATTTAACATAGTTTTGGAGAGCAGAGCAAAGTAGTATCGAATGAG
The DNA here is from genome assembly GCA_037575425.1 of Anastrepha fraterculus. Lineage (NCBI taxonomy): Eukaryota > Metazoa > Arthropoda > Insecta > Diptera > Tephritidae > Anastrepha > Anastrepha fraterculus. Next base: position 69,182 of record JAYXIM010057490.1, on the reverse strand, counting down.
TAATTACCCTTTGCCAAACAGCAAACAAATCGTTGTAAAATAAAAGAAAATATGAAAACGCTATGAACATATCCCCCAACCCAATATTTCACAGGTATGATTTCAGCCATATCTGGAAAGTCGAGCGGAAGCCTAGATTTTTATGTTTCCGGGGAAGAATTTTGTGCGAGACCGTGTCAAATGCTTTCGAAAAATCGATGTATATGGTGTCAATTTGGGGATTAATCTTAAACTTAGAGACAGGAAACTGAGAAAAAACAGCTTAATTTGTAAAAGCACAGCGTCCATCAACAAAGCCATACTGACAAGGATCAATTAATCCTTTGATAGCAAATGGCAGCTTGTCCATGACCACTTTCTCAAAAAGGATCGATTCGATAATTTAGATATAGGCCTATAATTTGTTACTTCATCCTTATTACTAGCTTTGAGGACTGGAGTGACGGAGGCCAACTTCCAACGGGCAATGAAAACGCCAGAAGATAGTGAAACATTGAAGATATGGCTTAACGGTGAACAAAGTGAATAACTACAGTTTTTAAGTAAAAAAGGATGGAATACCATTAATAATACTTTGTTCAGATAACGAGAACGACCCGAAGTCTAAGGTTTTGGGTGCATCAACACAAAACTCATACATAGTTGGTGTTTTCTGAGTCCACGACATAAGTGGATTTCAAACAGTCAGGAAAAAAGTTTACGGAGTCAGCCAAATTTAACTGGTTGGACTATTAGAACATCTCTTATTCGAATTGATGTACAGTGAGTAAAAAAAAAATTGGCACACTCAAAAAATCAAAGTTCTCAATGCTATAACTTTTCTTCTGATGAAAGTATAAATAAATAGAAAACGTTATTTTCTAAATGTATGTATATACTTATTACGTATTTGAACAAAAAAAAATCGAAAATTTCTAAACGTGTGGCTTTCACAAATTTCACTAAGGATATAAACTGCAACACTCCATCAAAAGTCCTGTGGGATAGAGTGAACTTACACTACAGACACCGCCCATCTTATTTGATTCCCTCGATTGAAAAATATGACAATTTATCTACATCTAATTCCCTTGAAATTGGTGATACGCTGGCAAAAGCATGGTCAAACTATTCAAAAGACTCTAACTTTTCAGCACAGTTCACAGGACAAAAAAATCGATATAAAAACCCAATAAGTGTAGTATATCAACTAAGTAAAAAGTAGAAAGCTATAGAAGAACCCTTCACATTGCAAGAACTCGAAGGATGCCTAGCTTCGCTAAATGGAAAAATACCTGGCCAAGATAGCATCTCCTATGAGTTTATAAAACCACTTCCTTCAGTTGGCAAGCTCAAGCTATGTGAACTTTACAACCTCATTTACAATACACACACTATACCACAACAATGGAGAATTGCCCTTGCTGTACCCATACCGAAACCAAGCAAGCCAAAGAACCTGACAAAAGTGTATAGGCTTATTTGCCTGCTATCTTGTCTATCAAAAGCCATAGAAAAAATGATATCTCGGAGACTTGTGTGGTATTTTCACACAAATGAGTTTCTGTCAAGTAACCAAACCGCATTTAAGTCCGGAACCAACACATTAAACGCATTACTTCGTTTAGATGAATACATAGCCAATAGTATTTCCAGCAGAAACCACACATATCTTAAATCCATAGACATGGAAAAGGCATTCGATAGAGTTGGTTTACACTCCATACTGGATCAACTTTTAGCTTGGAAGTTAGGCCCAAAAATAATAAACTACATTAAAAACTTTATGCTAAATCGCAAATTCCGGGTTAAAGCAAACCAAACTATAATAGATTGTTGGCCTCTGGAAAATAGTTTGCCTCAAGGTTCCCCCCTATCTGTCACTCTCTTTCTAGTCGCCTTTGACAAGCTTAGTCGAGTAATAAATGAGAACAAATATTTCAATGACGTCTTATATGCAAACGATTTATGTATATATGCTAAAGTACAAGACATTACGACATTCCAATCAAAATTCAATAGCTTTTTAGTAGAAATAACAAACTGGTGCAACATCAGCGGAGCTAAGATATCCATAGCCAAATCTAATCATTTACATATATGCAACAGACATACTTGCAAAAGCTTTGTCGTAAATACAGAAGATACGCACATTAAAAATGTTACATTACTCAAAATATTAGGCATATTTTTTAACAACAAATACAACTGGAATGATCACACAAACTATTTACACTGATCCCTACAAAACATGCTTAATATAATAAAATGTTTAAGCAACATCAAACTTGAAAGCAATGCAAATGCACTACTTAATATTGTGAGAGCCACCATTCTCTCGAAAATCGATTATGGATTATCTGTATACGGCGCTACATCACAAACAAATCTTTCGAAATTTCATCTGTATACCATTCTGCGATTCGTCTGGCGTTAGGCGCTTTTCGCACCACTCCCATCCTCAATATTCTCGCCGAAGCGGGATTCCCGCTAATCAAAGATAGAATGAGTTATATATCCGGACGAACGGCAATCAAACTAACACAAAATGATGACACCGCCTTAAAATCGATAGTAAAAAACAGGCTGAAACGAAAACGAAAATCACGTAAAAAACCAGCAATAGAAAGGCTAATAGAGACAGCGAAACACCTTGACATGCCATTGGAAAGCAATATCACCACCAGCATAAAGAATCCTCCATGGACACTACCGACGAACAGCATTCTACTGCAGTTAACACAATATAATAAAGAAAAAACTACTGTGCCCGTATTTCTGCAAAACTTTCAATGCATTTGCAACAATTACCATAATTGGTCCACACTTTATACTGATGGTTCCAAATATGAAGATGTACTCGCCTTCAGCGTTGTTAACCAAAATGCAACACTATCTACCGCCTTATTACCATATTATGCATCCGTTTTCACAACCGAAGCAACTGCTAACGCCTCTAAAATAGCAGAAAAAAACGGAGGAAAATGGCTTATATGCAGTGAATCCCTTTCAAATTTGACTTCAACAAAAAACATAAACAACAACGATATATTGATATCTCAAATCAGAGATACGCTAATATCAAACCCCGAAAAAATAAAGTTGTTTTGGATCCCTAGCCATATTGGAATACGTGGAAACACCCTAGCAGACGCAGCAGCAAAACTTGGCACCAAATCGCCATTACACACAACATACAAACCACGTTTGTCAATTCTTCAACGGAGAGATACTTTCTATCAAAGACATCATTACAAATTGTGAAGCATTGCATTCAATAAGGCAATCAACATCAAGCCACACAATAGAAGAACTCCTGTCCGAAGTAAACGCAGAAAACATTAAAAGTTGTATACACTTTATTTGCAAAATAATTTGTACTTTGAAATATGATATAAATGATTGACGAATATTAATATAATTATATAAATACTTATGATACATAAAGCTGATGGCCTAGCCGCTAATGCTTTAAAATCATTGTGATTGTAATTAATTACTTTTCCAATTTTAAATAAAAACAAAAAAGAACACTTTACAAAAACATCGTATCTGTATCAAATAAGATGGAAGTGACTGTGTGTAAGTTAATAAAATAACTTTCAAAGGTTCTGCAAGTCCAGCAACAACAATGGCTTCAGATGAAGAAGTGCAAATAACTTGAATGTATGCCATAGCATTTTCTTGACAAACTGTACCTACAAACGTTAAACTTGGTAAATTTTTTTAAATGAAAAATTTTTATTTGGAAAACATTTATAGGCTTTTGGGAATTCAGACAAATATGTACACACATACATATGCAAATTTGTTAGTAGCGGTTTTTCCATGCGATCACACACACACACAAAATTTGCCAGCTTGTAGAAACTATTACTTGCTTCCTTTGTGATAAAAAGTCCCTGCAAAAGATTAAAGTAACGGCGACATAAAGGAGGCGGAACAAAGGTTTGGTAGTGTTTCATATTTTGGGAAAAACGGCTTAATTTTCCTTTCAATATTCGAGTTGAAGGTCAAAGAGGTCGCCTGTGAACAGATGAACATTAAAAATATTTCAAATACTTTTGTTTCATGACATTTCGATGACACAAATTTGCGATGCACACTTTGCAGAAACGACGCTCTTACTCACAATGTTCCGGTGGCTTAATTACCTGCATTTCACTAACAAAAATTGTTTCATAAGAAAAACGAACAAAGGAGCGCTAATGCGGCCGCGAGCAGCGACAAATAGCGGCCGCGCATTCTCAATGTCCTGCGACAGCTCGCGGCCTAACAACAGAGCGCAGCATAAGAGGTAGCCGCTTCACACGCACTTATGCACGTGCATGGGTACGGTCAATAAAGCGGTGATTAGTCGCCGTTCAACCTGTGGGCGTGAATTTTCGAATCGTTCTTGGAACTTCGGCAGATGCTCGCGAATATCTTTGGAAAACCATTTACAATGGATTTTCGCTGCGCGCTCTTTACTTCCACGATTATGTCGATATTCTATCCTTCTCTAACATATTTGCATATCAGCAACGCGCGATCCGTGTTTTACGCTATAAAATGCGGGCACAGGATCCTTGCGTCTCAGTATGAATGAGAAAATCATAGAAGACTGTCAAGCTTACGAAGTGTATACTTCTCGAAAAGAACTAGAAAAAATTCCGCTAGGAAATGTTATTGAATCCAATAGTAAAAAAGTTGGAGAACGGCAATTCAACAGCACAGCAAATTTGGATCGATACTTCAACGTTCAATCGTGCGGTCCTGCAGGATTGCATTGCCATCTCCACGGAAATCGAGCGCCAAAAGCAGTTAAGCAAATCTCATCACCGCCTCAATAATCCAACAACACTGGACGCCACTATGATTCAAGAGCACGATTTTGAGTGCCCATTGGAGAACCACCGTTTCTTAATGGCGCTTGAAGATGAGAACTTATTTGGCCCACGCCTAATTACTGATCTGGATGCATCACTGGGCATTGAGAATGTCAATGCAGACTCCGGATCATCGGGCGTTGTTACTCCCACCAAATCACCTTGTACGGGTGCTGTAGCAACAGCAATCGCAAGTTTACACACACAAATGTCTAAGTCCTTTGGTTCACCGCCTCCACCGTATCAGGATGTCCTCTCACCCATATCATGTTGCGAAAGGGCAGAGCCAGAGGTACCCACAAGCAGCACCAAAGAACTGCGAAAAAAATATGAACAGCCTGTGGGTGCAGAACAAGAGCTACAAAAGGAGGCGGATAAATCGAAGAATCAACGTAAGTCTCCATCACCAGCACAGCCAACGACAACGTCAAAAGCTCAGAAATCACAAACTCTTCCACGCAACTCGAAGGTTAAGCAATTGGCACAAATGTTCAACTCCAAAATATCCCAATTGATGGGTCATGGCTCAACCGAGAAACAAGATTCTAACTCGTCGATTGCATGGCAAAAAGCATCAAAGAAACCAGCCGTGATGAAGCCCGTACCAACGGTGCGTAGTTCTTTGTCCACCTCTAACACTAGTTTGCCAAGTCCAGCTCGCAGTGACAGTGAAAAGGCTTGTATTGTCGCTGAAGATGTTTTCCGTCAGCTCTCTGTGAAGGATAAAGTTTTGCTGTATAACAAATTTATTGAAGACACGTCGAAGCAGTATCCACAGGTCGGTATGTATACGCGCGTGGTCGAGATTACCGTGCGGAACGAGTTAGCACGTATTGAGAAAGCTGTGACGTCACCTAAAGTCAAGGAGATTGCAAGTGAATTAGAATTGAAATTAAATTTATCCACACCAAGGATATCAACATGGGGCTTGAAGGCTATGCAGCCTGGATACGACGCAGTCAAACGACGCACTTCACCTGCATCAACACCCGTTACTGCCGCCACAAACAGACTACAAAAGGCGAACGAAGCGATCAGCGCAGATATCGAATCAGATGAGAAAGCAAAAGTTGAAGAGTTGCATACTGGCAAATTGGCAGTTGTGCTCAGGTCGAGTCCAAAACGGAATGGTAATTTGCCAAAGCAACGAGTTCCTCCACGCCCATTGCCACGTAAAATACGCGAACAACGCTTCGTCAATGATATGAAAATCATAGAGCGCGTACAAAAACGGTGCTCAAAATCTTCCGATGCGTACGGACCACCAAAGAAAATACAACGCACTTGGACCGAACGCTTCCAGCCAAAGGAGATCTTTCGGAATATGCAGATGGAAACCATGTTCTACGATTGGATCATGGAAAAATATGGCGTAACTTTCGATATCACCACAGTAGAGAACAGCGAGGATTCTTGCACAAATGCTGACGAAGCGAATACCTCGAAAAGTTCTGTCAAATCGAAATCGAAGGTTTTTAGGTTATTTGGAAAGGCGATGTCGAAGTTGGAAAGCGTAGAATCGCGAGTAATGCGACGAGACAGTATTGGAGGAAAAAATATTGATAAATCATTAAAAATAATTAATGAGACCCCGGAACAGCAGAACACTAAGAAAAGTGCAATATGGGGTTAATTTGCCAATTAACCAAATCGGCACTTCCATCGATGGGAAAATACAACAGGAACCCTCCAAACGAGGCCAACGAAAGGTGAAGCGTCAGGCACCACAACCACCCAAGGCAATTAATGAGACCCGAGAACAGCGGGACGCTAACAAAAGTGTAATTGAGTTTGAATTGCCAATTAGTCAAATCGGCACTTCCATCGATGAAAAAATACCGAAGGCTCCCTCCAATCGAGTCCAACGAAAGGTGAAGCGTCAGGCACCACAACCACCCACGACAATCAATGAGACCCGAGAACAGCAAAACACTGATACCGATCACATAACAATACAAATTGAAGAACCCAAATATGCAGCACCCCAGAAGGAGCGACAGGCGTCACAGCCCCTCACAATAGTGCCGAAAACTGATTATCCACAATCACAGGCGCAGAATTTGTCTACAGTGACATCTTCCAACAACAAGTTACCCAACGATGCGGTAATGAACGCCAACATTGGTCAGAATATTAAAAAATCTCAAATAAATCAAAAGATTTTCAACGAAATGGCTAAGTCCGCCCGAAAAGCTTTTGAACTCGAACAACAAAAAGCGAAGATGGGCGAAAGCATCTTAAATAATATGAATTTATCGGGAAGGATTAAAGGTGGCTACAAGCTCAGCACCCTATTAACGCCCCCGCCCACCCCTTATAAAGCAAGACCATTACCAAGTACACCTGAAATGGTAGGCAAAAGTGGCATGGGCCAAACATTTTTAACTTCTCCATCAAAGGTACAAAAAGAGATGAAAGCAAAGTCAACTCCGCGCAAGTTGCGCAATTCAAAACCAACAGAAGCTAAGCATTCGTCCGAGGGAAGAACATCGCCAGAGGACACATTGCAGAATCTTATAGATAGCTTCATTGATCTTGGCTTTGAGACGGGTTCAAATGATAGGAAAAGTCCTTATCGTACAGTAATCAGAAGTGATTCACCGCTTTTCTTCAAATTAACTCCCGAACCGGATAAAAGTAGGCAACAAAGCCCCTTTATCTTTTCGTCGACACCTGCTAAGGGCTTGCAAAACCAACCACGGCAAAACTTCAGCAACAATACCACGCGCAGGTTACGACGTATATCTATGAGTCCTATAGGTCCCGTTAACGGAGGACGCCGCCGCTTATGGCATGCTAATGACTCATGTCCGAGCTCACCAGCTATGTCAGTTACTTGGAACGATCGTCCCGTGGAGCAAGTCCAACTTTCGAGAACACCGAACTCGCCGATCAGCACTGAAAGTAGCTTCGTTGGTACTACTTTTAACTTCAACGTGACCAACAACACTGAGCAGCAAGAGATGACATCAACGTTTTGGGTGCGCGCTGTTGACATTACAATTTCTCTGGAAATCTTCTACAACCCACTAGCTCGCTTAAGCCTACTACATGAAATATTCAGCCAAAAGAGTTGTGAGAGTCGCGATTTGAACTTTGGCATCGATGATCATAAATTCTCCATACGTAATTCAATTGAAAAGGCGGACATCTCAACGCGTCTACCCCCAGTCAAAGGCTGTTCACATTATTGGTTCTCCGCCGGCGAACTCGCTGTGCCATTCAAGGGTAAAAGTTTGGCATCTGAAAAGATTCGACGTTTTTTCAATTTCATAAAAGATTCGATGACAGATAACCAGCAGCTACGCTTTGGAGTCGATGACTATGAATTTTCTAAGGTGCCTGAATACAAAGAATACAGCCACAAATTTTCAGAGGACAGTAACTGCGGCAAACTTGCTGGCCTACATGGCAACAGTAATGAGGTGGAGAAAAGTAGTCGTAATTTGAACTGTTTAAAAGCACGCAACCTAAATTTCTCCGAAAGTGATTCAAAAATAGATCCTCAAAATGTAGGCCTTACAACGGAATCGCCCTGCGGTACCAAGTATTTAGACGTGCCCTCAGAGAACAGTCGGAATATGACTTTGTCACGCAACAGCAATGCGACTGGAAATGAAAGTTGCTACAATGAAAAATTTAATATCGAAACCTTGGAAAAACAAAAATTTAGATGTCAAGAAAGACGAGATGCATCTCACAGTAATGATATCAGAAATGATAAAATATCTACAGAAAATAAATATTGATTTAGAAAAACGATTTGTATTTGAAAAAAAAACCGCATAAAAATCTAATCGCATAACTCGGGCAACGCTAGCGCCCTCACACCTCACTCAAAAGAATCGCCGCTTCATATGAAAAAATTACGCATCATCAGCAGTGCCATCAGCAGTCTTGTAAGCGAGTTTCACGGAATGCAGCAAGGAACAGTTGGAGGGTTTTATGTTCTTTCTAAAACACTATGCCGATATATGATCAATGAGTTGGACGCATTAGTACATCACCATCAAGAAGAACAAGAACAAGCCTAATAATGAACTGGCATTGACTAAAGTCAATGGCAACGAGCTGAAAAAGCCTTAAATATCGATGCTAAATTTCTTGCAGATTTTAAATCTTGTACTTTGCCTATTGCTAAACATTCATTGTAAAAAATAAAAATAAAAAAAAATACTGCCATTCAAAGGCTCAAAGCAAATAATTTGTATTTTGAATTATTGGGAAAAAGTTGTCCGTAACGGCTTTTCGGAAACAAAGGGGGTTTTTCATTGAAATTAAAAAAAATATATTGTTTTCTGATGGATTAAAAAAATGCAGCAGATACAATTTTGTAAAATGATGAAGGAGTTTTAAGTCAAATGAACTCTTAAGATATTCTTCGCTCTCTTTCTTTAACCTTTTCGGACGTATTGGGACACATACGTTGCAGCAAAAGTTTTCTTATAACTATAGTCTAAATTTTCCATTTAAAACTCATTGAAAACTGTCCCGTCTGGTATAGTGAGGTTCAGGTAACGATTCTGTGTTTTTTAATGCCAAAATAGTAAACAGACGCCGCTCAGTTTTCTTCTAAACCTGACGGTGCTTGAATCAATTTCTATTTTCTTGTGAGTATTCGATTTTTTGCAGTGAAAATAAGTGTAAAAAATAGTAGATTTTACTAAAACTAAGTTCGAATTGGATCACCGTAATTTGATAAGTTAATTAATGTTGAATTATTTCAGTTTCTAAGTCTTATTTCGATTATTTTTATTTATGGAATCTATGTGTCCCGTTAGGTTTATTTACTGGTATAAATATGTCCCGTTTAGAGCTTGTCGACATTCTCTAACCTTTCGAAATTTTAAACATATTTAATCATAAACCTGTTTTGATTTAGAAAAACCTTGAAATATGTCAAGAAAATTAAATGAGGAGGATATATTGGCCCAGCTAATGGAGTGTGACGAATCTGGTGACCTTGGTGACGTCGATTTTCCAGACGGCAGTGACGATAATTACGAGCCCTGAGTAATGATGAGTCGCAATCAACGGAAAATGGTGAAAATCAGTATGTGCCGACATTTGAAAATGTTACGGTTTCGTCAATACCTGATGAAAATTTCCAATCACGAAAAACTGTTCAAGCTCAACGAACCCCCATCATTTCTTCACATATCGGACGATCTGACTCAGTAATTCAAATTTTCGGTAAAACATTTCCTAGAAGCTTGCTTATTTACATAACACAGTACACAAACGAGCGCCTCACAATAGCTGTAAATCTCTGAAGTATCGTTCTTTGAAGCCTACCGATATCGGTGAAATCCAAGTTGTTATCGGGTGTACACTTATCATGTCATATATGCGTCTACCTGCGATGAGACACTACTGGTCCAAACATAAAGCAATGGGAAACGAAGCTATAAAATCGGCGATTGCTCGCGATCGTTTCTTAACTATTTCTTCGAAAATGTATTTCTTGTCTCCGGAAAAACCTGCTGGTGCAGGCAAAACATATGATGTAGATAATATGGTACAATGTTTGAAATGCCGGTTCCAAGCAGCTCGCGCCGACAGCCCTCATCAAAGCAACGGCGAATCAATGACAAAATTCAAAGGGCGCTCAACTCTGAAGCAGTATGTGCCACTGAAACCAACAAGAGAGAGATATAAAGGTTATTGTTATGACTTTAACATATACTGTGGAAAAGAAGAAGGGCCTACTATTGGAACGCTAGTTGTACGAGTAGTTAAAACATTGGTAAGCAGCATACGAGAACCAGATGTACATACGGTACACTAGACAGGGCTAGTTTACTGGGGCGGCAGCCCTTGGTCGGGAAAAACCCGAGTCATTCCGGTAACGTAGAACCGGCTGCCATGGGAATGAATTTCGAAACACCCCCAGCCACCAGAGGGAGTCTCACTGGTCTTATACGCCGACGACTGCACGATAATGGCGTCGGGAAATGACATTGATGGCCTATGCACCAAAGCAAACGACTACCTCGCCCGCCTTTCTCGCTTCTTCACTGCGAGAAACCTACAACTTTCTCCCACTAAATCCACGGCGACCCTTTTGACCACCTGGACAAAGGAGGTCAAGCTACAACTTCAGGTGCACGTCGATGATACCCCAATACCGACGGTAAATAACCCCAGAATATTGGGAGTTACCTTTGACAGCTTGATCTCCTTCTCAGCGCACACAACCGCTATTGCAACGAGAGTACAGAATCGCAACAAGGTCCTCAAGTTGCTCGCCGGCAGCACTTGGGGCAAAGACAAAGAAATGTTGCTGTCGACTTTCAAAGCAATAGGCCGACCGGTTCTCAACTATGCAGTGCCTGTCTGGTCTCCTGGAACCAGTGATACGCAGTGGAAGAGCTCCAGACCTGCCAAAATACTGTCATTAGGACCGCGACAGGATGTCTCCTGATGTCCCCAATTCAACACCTGCATGACGAGGCTCACATGCTCCCTGTTAAGGTGTACAATAAAATGCTCGGCAAGCAGTTTCTGCTAGGGTGTCACCGTAGGCCTCACTCATGCAGACACCTGCTCGAGCCTGAGCCACCTCCCAGGCACATCAGGAGACACTTTCTCAACTACGTGGACGACATCCAGGACAAATAAGACAGACCACTCCAGGATCAGACAGTGTACAGACAGACCATAAACGACATTCATCGGGAGACCCTTACCACCTTCTTAAGCTCCCGACATCCGAATGCCGTTATCGGAGTCCAACCACCACCTATTGCAGGCGAAGAGCTCCAGCTTCCCCGAGAGTCCCGCGTAACCTTGGCACAATTACGTTCTGGATACTGTGGCAGGTTAAACTCCTACCTATCCAGAATCGACCCCGACATACTAAACATATGTCCGGCATGTGAAGGCACCCCGCACGACACTAACCACCTTTTCACATGCCCCATCAAACACACTCATCTAACACCTCTCTCCCTCTGGACCCAACCCGTCGAAACAGCTAGTTTCCTTTAGATGAGCTAGACGAAGACGACCGGTAATTACACTACACTGACAGGGCGAAGATACTGCTACAACAACAACAACAACCAGATGTACATTATGTTTTGATCGCTTTTTTAGAAAGTTTGACATTTCCTGCGCTTGAAACTTGTATGGCAAATAGGAAAAATTTATACGAAACATCCAACAAGAAAGTTAGATATAGTGTTTATTTACTAGACGTTGTGAAGGGAGAGCTGTGCCAAAAATCCTATTGGTAAACTGGGTGCATTCATCTAGGATATGCTTTACTGATGTTCTAGATGACCCACGAAAACAGCAGGATGCATCTGCAGAGTTTAACAAGTAACTGTGATTGATCTGCGTGTGACCTAAACGAGGTCGTGAGAACAACAAAATGTCTGCATGTTTAGATTCCGTTGGATAGATAGGCTTTACTCTGAAGGGATTAGTTGTCGCGTAATGATGTAAGCACTCATTCCATTTCAATAGAGCCTCGTTATGTATGAAGGTACTGCTTTATTAGACGTTTTAAGTCAGTTTTTTCCAGAATGTCAAAATACAGAGCCGATTCCTTATGAACACTTTTCGCGACACAATCAGCGAACTCGTTGCCTTTAATTCCGCAGTGCCCTGGTATCCACATCAATTTAATTTTGTTTGTTTGCTTGACAAGTACATAAATCTCTAAGACGAGTTACTACAACACTGTTATTGTTGAAATTTCTTACGGCATCGAAGGCAGATTGACTGTCGGTACAAATGCAAAATTTACCTTTCTTTTTGGAGGCTATTAGAGAGGCTTGATATATAGCAAAGATTTCACTACTAAATGTTGAGCAGTGATTGTGCAGCAAACCTTTTTTCAGAACTAGTAGATCCTCAGATATGTATAACCGCAAAAGGGGTTGAGAAATTAGTGTTGGAGCCATCGGTAAATGTGAATTTGAAAGATTTTTGATGTAGCTCTCGTTTGTGTTGAAGGAAACTTTGTCGGTTGATAAGACCACAAGTGTTTTCCTTTCGCATAGCAATTAACAAATGAAGAGATCGAAAGAAGCCAAGGTGGGCACTTACTGCGGGTTTGACGAGTAGGTTTAAAATGGATATTCATTTCTCTGGCCAAGACAATCACATGATATAACGCCGATAGCCTCTTTGGAAAACATTTTCTATTTGCTGCATTGATTGTGATTTTATAAAGGTGATCATTATGCAGGATAACACTTTGTGTATAAGGCATGCAGTCATATTATATATTCCACCCGCTCACTTAAACTAGGAAGTCCGGATTCAACCAAGTTGTTACGAATAGGAGTAGTGGAGAAGGCACGTAGGCTTCTACGCAGAGCAGCATAATATGGAGCACACAGAAGGCTTAACACGTTAACGCCGGCGTTCTAATTCATGGTCTTCGCCCACAGACGGCAATGTTTACATCTTTTCGCTCTATCGGACGGGAGCGATTGCAGGTCATAAAACGAAATTTCTTCGTAAGGGTAGTCGTTTACGGCATTATTCTTTTAACGCTGTTGGTGTTGTTTATGAACTGAATCTCGGAGTAAATTTATTGAGAATTCTTCTTATCATTTGTGAATCCTCTGAATTTTTCTGGGAACAAAGCATAGTGCTGAATTTTCTTCGAATTCGTTTCATTTTGTAAGTGTAAATGTTGTTAGCATTTTCCCTTAGTTTTACTTACTTGCCTATAATAATAGATAACATGGAAACGGAAATGGAAGTAGTTGATTCGTCTGACGAAGTTCTGCATATCAGCAGGACAACTAAATCAAGATCGAAAATATTCTCTTCATCTATTATTCACGGACAATATATTGAATTTGATAGTTGAAGAAGCTAATACATATGCTGCACAATCCATAAATGACTCTTCATATAAAAACATATTACATCAACTGGAATGGAAGCCAGTAACGAAAGAAGAAATGAATACGTTTATTGGAATTTTGCTTATAATGGGTGTAAACCAAGTCCCAGAAATAAGACTTTATTGGTCTAAAAAGGATGTATACAGGAACGAACTTATAAAAAAAATCAATAAAACGGGACCGATTTCTATCAATCCTGAAATATTTGCATTTTTCCAACAACGTTACGGCAAGAACTCAGGATTGCTTGAACGAAATTAGAAATATTGTATAGGGTGTTTTTTTAGAGGTTAGGTTTTCAAGTTGGCACTACTTTTTTCGTAGATGGTCTTTTTGACAGCTGTCACTTGATTTATGCTCAGTTTGGTTTGCCATTTCATAATGAATAGACTTACACCTGAACAACGTTTGCAAATCGTGCAAATTTATTACGAAAATAATGGTTCGGTTCGCGCGACGCATCGAAGAAAATTTTGTTCAGCGATGAAGCTCACTTTTGGTTGAATGGGTATCATTTTTAAAACATAATGGCAAACCCTTATCTTTATAATAAAGCTAAATTCTTGGCCATAACATTAAATTATATACGTTTTATTTCATCTTGAAAACCTTACCTCTAAAAAAAACACCCTATACAAGTAATTCTAGATACTTATAGAAATGCTATTAATTCTGGCAAAGATATTGTAATTGACGAAACCATGGTCCCATGGAGAGGACGTATTGGACTTCGTCCATACATTCCGGGCAAACGTCACAAATATGGCATAAAATTGTATAAACTGTGTTTACCCGAAGGGTATACTTATAATGTTCAAATGTATGCTGGAAAGAATGAAACGATAATAGAGAAATCACATGCTCACGACGTAGTGATGAGATTACTAAATGGTTTATTATTTGAAGGCCGGATACTCTTTACCGATAGTTATTATACAAGCGTCCCTTTAGCTGAAGAACTTTTAGAGAAACATAAATTTATTTGTGGGTACCGTCAAACAAAACAAAAAATGTTTACCACCCGCGACAAAACAAAAACAAAAACGTGGTGATATTATCAGTTTTGAAAATCGCAAAGGTGTACAATTTCTGAAATGGACTGACAAAAGACCTGTGTGTATGTTAGGCACTACAAAGAATCAAAACTGTAAATTAGTGAAGGGAAAACATGGAAAAGTAAGGCCAGATTCTGTGTTTGATTATAATATTGCAAAAATAGGTGTTGATCTATCAGATCAATTATCTGCGTATTAGAGTTCTTTACGAAAAACCATTAAATGGTACCGAAAAATTGTAATACAATTAATATGTGGTACATTCCATGTATATCCATAACAAATGGGGCACTACACATATGGATATATTACAATTTGGGCAATATATTATCAACCACCTTTTGGCTATTGAAGGAACCTCAAATGAAAATGAAATACCATCACATAAGCATGTTCTTCAATCACACAAGGCATCGGCAAGAGCATCCCGCAAACATTGCATAGAATGCTACAAAAATTTATCTAAAAAAAGGGCAGAGAGTATGCCACTAACAAAGCTACAAGAGTTAAGACGTATTGCAGGGCCAGCCAGCACTTTGCCTAAAGTGCTTTAAGAAATTACATAGAAATCAATGACCAATGAAGTTCCAACCTATATAATATTGAATTTTTATTTTAATTTTATTGAGTTTTAGTTATATTTTTAATATTGAACTATTATGCTGATGTTATGTTCATTTTATGTTATGATGAACTAAAATTATGTCTAAAATATATTATTATTTATTTTTCGTAAAAATTTAATGAAAACTTCCACAGAGGCGAAGTAACAATATTTTGACAATAACAATATACATATTTAACAATAAATATTTTCAAAGAAAATACATTAAATTTTTTTTTTTTTTAATTTTCAACTCTATGGAAATTATTTCCACATAATTAAAATTCTAAAAATTTTCTCATAGGCACCGTCTAATAAAGTACCATTGGTGGTAGGCGCTAGTAGGTAAAACATAGTCAATAACAGATAAAAATAGCGATTTAACAATGTAAGAAAGTGTAGAAATATAGGGTGTTTTTTTTAGAGGTTAGGTTTTCAAGATGAAATAAATCGTATATAATTTAATGTTATGGCCAAGAACTTAGCTTTATTATAAAGATAAGGGTTTGCCATTATGTTTTAAAAATTATACCCATTCAACCAAAAGTGAGCTTCATCGCTGAACAAAATTTTCTTCGATGCGTCGCGCGAACCGAACCATTATTTTCGTAATAAATTTGCACGATTTGCAAACGTTGTTCAGGTGTAAGTCTATTCATTATGAAATGGCAAACCAAACTGAGCATAAATCAAGTGACAGCTGTCAAAAAGACCATCTACGAAAAAAGTAGTGCCAACTTGAAAACCTAACCTCTAAAAAAACACCCTATATGTATTTTTTTGATGAAAAGACGATTACAATGCTAAGACGATTATTTCTAATGTAATTGCAATGAAATTTAAAAGTGTGTTTACAAACAAAGAAAATTCCTAATATTTTTAAATGGCTCATGTTACTTATAATTAGGTATATTATGGTGAGTTAGTTTTATACCCGAACAGCACTTCCTCCGACAAATATGAAGGATATTAGATTTTTCGCAAGCGAGCGACCAACTTACTAAATAAAAAATTATTAATTATAATTGCGCTACTCACCAATCGCTTTTCCCGAAAATCAATACCCACTGTAGATATGAATTGTGAGTGAAATTGTCCATCTGTGTATTGGTATAAAAAACTAGTCTTGCCCACACCAGAATCGCCGAGTGCGAGAAATTTCATCAAAAAATCATAATCAATATTTGCCAATGCCATTCTCTTCTTATTCTAGCTGAGTAATATACTTGGTTTTTCTAACGCTCCAGCTTTTATTATATTTATTATGCATCAATTCCAATGGTTTGCATGAAATATCTCCATTTACAAGTGTTATTGTTTTCATATGAAGGGCAGCGTAAGTGTTTGTGTGTAAACCGGTGCACCGAAGTTATTTGTTAGTGTCGCACAAATTGCTCTGCTCTTCTGAAAGGTGGAGAGAAGAAAACACGATTAAAGAATAATAAATATGGTGCAGGCCACTATTACAAAAACAAAAACAACTGCAGTGCAAGGTAAGCAAAATGAATAATTCATGTTGATATCGTTACGAGTTGAGAGCATCCAATTATTGCGCTTTGATTGTTGTAAGGGAAAATCGAAAATATCTGCTTATTTTGCTTTCACTTATTCAGGGTAAACTTATTTATTATTCAGGATAAATTTATAAAATATAGCAAACATCTGTATATTAAAAAATGAAACATTGTTTATAACGCAAAATGCAAACAATAAAATTTATAATTATTGTACTACGCAGCATTGCTTTTTTCAACCAAGAAGTGGTTAGTTGGTTTCGGTAGACTTTGGTACGCCGAATTCGAGTCAGGTCTTAGAAATTTTATAATGCTGCACAAATGTTTCTCAAAAAATGCAACATCTCCACTTCTCGCAATTAATTATGAATAAATTTTATTATTTATTTTAAATTAAACATACTTAGATAACCTGCCTTTTTGGTAACCTGAACGGTGACAACCCCTGCATTCGTCTTTGGACTAATCTTACTTTTTTTTACGTTTCGGAATTTTTCTGACCCCTGTGTTGGTGGTTGCGGCATTCTACCACCTGAGTATGTTTGAGTGAAACTTAACAGAAATGGCTGGTGGGCTAATGCCGTGACTGCGCTCGTCCCGTTAAAACCCTAGCAGGTCTTGGTTGGCGGTGTAGGTGAGCTTGAGATGACTACTGTCTTTGCGTCCGGTCTGGCTTTGAACGCTTGGCCTCCCTGACATAGCAGGTCTTGACATCAAAAATCTGATGAACTTCATTAGCAGCATAAAACAGCTAACACAATCGCAAATTAGTCACCGTTTATAGTCCACAAATACTCAACCCTCCCCACCCCTCTACTTTTCGTCCTATCGTTTTTCCTCACCTCTTTTTTCCCCCTATGCAATGGTATCACAAAGGATGAACCAAACTTCTATCGTCCAAGTAGGCTCACTCTCTGGGCAACTATTACAACCTAACATAATCTAAGATTAAATAAATTTCGAGCTTTTGAAAATTGAGGCTATTTCTTTGCTATGTGGATTTCATTGAATCACATAAATTGTTTTCACAAACTGTCCAGCATCGGTTGATATTACGGGGCCATTCGACAATGCTTCTTTCAGCTCTATTGAGGAAGGTATGGTTAGGAAGGAAATAAATAGACTAATCATAGTGTGGGTTCTCAATATGCTGAGGAATAGAACGACAATATTTGAAACTGGGCCAAAAAGATTATGTTCCAAGTCAACCAAAGGATGCCCCCAAGGAGGCATTTTATCACCGCTCCTTTGGCTATTGATCATTGACGAGCTTCTACAGACCACGAGCTTGGACAATCTCGAATACGAAGTTCAGGGCTTTGCTGACGATTTAGTCATCATGGTTAGAGACAAATTTGACTCTACTATAACTGATCGCATGCAACTAGCTCTCGACATTTCGCAAAACTGGTGTCGGGAGAAAGGACTGTCGTTAAATCCGTATAAAACAAGTTTGGTACCCTTCACCCGAAGAAGGAAACTAATTGTAGTGATCCTTAAATTAGGGAACGGCGACTTAACTCTATCTGGGGATATGAAATATCCGGAAGTAATCCTTGATAATACCTTGACCTGGGAAAATCACATATCGTGCATCACAAACAAAGCCTTGAGAGCAATATACGTATGCCAAAGGCTTTACGGTAAAACATGGGGTCTGTGGCCAAAGATGATGGCATGGTCTTATAAGATAATAATAGCGCCAATGGTCATCTATGCCTCTCTGGTGTGGTGGCCAAAAGCAGACCAAACTAAGATTCAGATAACACTTAACAAGGTATACAGAATAACCAGTCTGAGCGTTACGGGAGCAATGCGAACATGCCCCACAGCGGCTTTTGGAATGGTCAATGGACTCAGTCCACTCTTTCTTGTAGCCAAAGTGTCGACAGTCAGTGCAGCACTAAGGCTTTCTAATCTACTCCATCTCAAAGAAGGCAATCTTACAGGACATGTAAGAATTCTGGGTCCAATCCTAACTCCTACGCACCTGACAGTCCACGACAAGGTCAAAAAACCTCGAATTGGGCATTAGTGACCGCTCAGCGTGGAGAAACAATGAAATACCCTTAAAACTGGACGCACAGGTGTGGTTACTGATGGGTCCAAAATGGAGAACGGAACTTTCAGAAAAATAATTGCAATGGGAAAAACCACTTCCATTTTCCATTGCGGCTTTGAACAAGCGAGTGTGTACAAAACAAACCAAAATCGTAGATTTCTTTAATTTCAAATGAAACTTATGGCTTTAAAGTGTATTTAAGTATTATCAAATAAACAAATAAACGTTACAAACTATCGTAAAAAATCTATTTTAATTTGTATGAAAAAAAACCTCAGTACTTCCAACAGCCTCGAACTTTGCACCGATCCTGGTTTTCGTTAAATGCAAGTTTGAGTTTCTACTGTAATTACCACCAAAAGAATTTAAACTCAAGTTTTAATTCGGCGACTAATTCCATTGACAAGTAAATGCTTCTAACTCCCTAATTTTCCGCCTAAATCAACATACTTTCATCAAAACGCAAACCAACAAATAAGCCAACAAAAATATGTGCACACATCATTATTTTGATTCCACGTAGTTGGTCGGTTTAAATGAACAAAGGCAAACAATCAACGTAGTAACGCGCAAGAAGCTGTCGCACACGCATTTAATTAAGTAGGCATTCAGCTACTCAGTGATGTGAATCTTAAATCAATACCAAAATGTCTATATGCACACCTATGCATGTGTCTATGTGTATGAATGTGTTGATCTTAAATGAGGGTGGCTCATATTAGGTCAGGAATTCTTCCTTCATGTGTTCCTAGGGAAATTATTGAATTTCATCTGCTTGCTTTCTGGAATCACTCTTTCTATGGAAGATTTAGGCATCGCATGAGCATCGCTCAGTAATTGTTGAATGACGTCAACGATGATCCAGATTTGCTTAAAAGGGCAATAACTGGTGGCGAATCATGGATATATGGTTATGACATCGAAATCAAAGCCCAGCCGTCCCAATGGAAGAATCCAGGAGAGCCAAGACCAAAAAAAGCCAAAACCAAATAAAGTCAAGTTCGATCAAATGTCAAGGTTTTGCTCACTGTTCCCTTCGATTACCTTGACGTTATGCGCCATTTGGGTGAAGCAATACGAAAAAAGGCCCTGGAATTGTGGAAGAAAAATTCATGGCTTCTGCATCATGATAATGCACCGGCTCACTCATATTAGCTTGTGAGAGATTAATTGGCCAAAAACAACACCGTTATCATGCCGCAGCCTCCTGTAACTTTTTCATGTTCCCCAGATTGAAGACGCCGTAGCCGAATGGTTTGGTGCGTGACTATCATTCGGAATCCACAGAGAGAACGTCGGTTCAAATCTCGGTGAAACACCAAAATTAAGAAAAACATTTTTCTAACAGTGGTCGCCCCTCGGCAGGCAATGGCAAACCGCCGAGTGTATTTCTGCCATGAAAAAGCTACTTATAAAAAATATCTGCCGTTCGGAGTCGGCTTGAAACTGTAGGTCCCTCCATTTGTTAAACAACATCAAGACGCACACCACAAATAGGAGGAGGAGCTCGGCCAAACACCCAAAAAGAGTGTACGCGACTTTATATAAGATTGAAGAGACTCAAGAAAGGGCGGCGTTTTGCGACGATTGAGGAGATAAAAACCGGGGAAATATCAGAACTGCTTTGAGGATTGGAAAAAACGCTGGCACAACTGTATTATAATATATCTGAGGTGGACTACTTTGGAGATCAAATACAAGGTGAAGTCCAAAATAAACAAGACTGGCTTCATCGAAATTTATCAGAAATGAACCGAAATCATCGTTGAAATTTATGGAATCGGCGTTGATATCTTCAAAACATCGATTTATCGCATTTCAACTGATTTTTTTGCATTTGGGCTTACGAAAGGTCTGTGCACGTTTCATTCCGCACAAGTCAACTGAGGACCAAAAATTGCTCAGAATTCGGCATTCGAAAGACCTCATTAAAGAGGCGAGAAAAGGCGAGAACTTCCTTTACAACATTGTAACGGGTGGTGAAAGGTGGTGTTCCCAACACGAACCTAAAACTAAGTGTCAAAGTGCCGAATGGAAGGCTCCAGACGAGCCACCACCCAAAAAATCACTTTTGGAGAAGTCAAAAATCAAGTCGATGCTCATTTGATTTACGATTCCAAGGGAATTGTCCACAAGGAGTTCGTGCCAACGGGCTAAACCGTCAATGCAATTTTCTATTTTGGCGCTTTGAAGCGTTTGTTGCATCGCATTTGTTGAATTCGCCCTGAATACCGCAAAGGAGGAAGCTGGCGCTTATTGAATGATAATGCACCGCCACATCGATCCACTCTTGTGACCGATTTTTTGACAAGAAATCGCATTTAAACTCAACTTCAATCACTCATCGTATTCACCTGATATGGCTCCCTGTGACTTCTACCTATTCGGAAAATTGCATTTGGAAAGGGAAACGTTTTGCGTCCGTAGAGGCCATCCAATAGGCTTGTACCGACATTCTGAGGGACATTCCGGTCAATGATCTGAAAAACTCTTTCGAAAAGCTTTTAGATCGCGCAAAACAGTGTACCGAGGCCAGAGTGGACTATTCTTCTTTTCTTATATATAAAAATGAATGTTTGTCTGTATGTCATCGATGAACTCAAAAATTACTGGACCGATCATTATAAAAATTGGTATATACATATATATATTTTTCCACGGAGAAGGTTTTTAATATATACTCATTGAAGCCACTCGCCACCACGTAGCGCCGCAGAGTAGCAATTTCTGCCCCGCAACCGATTGTCATGAAAATCAGTATGACCATGTATTTTTACACAGAGGAAACGAATGCAAAAAGTTTTCCCAAACATTGCACAAAACTACAAAAACCATCAGTGGCTCAGTACGCATGCTATATTAGCAGCCAAAAATATCGATGTCAATACCATCAACTTCACCATTCAGCATGGAATGCCCAGTGAAACGACAACATAAAAGTCCATCGATACTGTGGAGAATCAAGACTAGGATGTCAATTATCCAACTGACGACTTCTTGAATTCGCTTGATTTGCCAGGCATGCCGCCGCACGTTCTTACATTGAAAATTGGCGTACCCAGCATTCTTCTTCGAAACATAAATCCACCACGACTTTGCAACGGAACCAGAAAATGATGATCAATGTTAACGAGGCAACAATTTTGACTGGAAAAATCAAAGGTGAAGACGTACTGTTGCCACGTATCCCAATGATCCCGACAAATATGCCATTCGAACTCAAACGTTTACAGTTCCCGGTGCGACTCGCGTTCGCAATGACTATTAACAAAGAACAAGGACAATCGTTACAAGTGTGGGGATGAAATTTGGAGAATCCATGCTTCTCACGTGGACAGCTCTATGTGGCTTGCTAACGTGCCGGAAAACCAGATCGATAGATTAAGAGTAATAAATAGAGCAGTTTGGGACCACGCGCCATAGGCAGCCGACAAGAAATTATCCTGAGCCGCCATTTTGAAAAAAAAAATTAAAAAACATTTTTTTTTGTACGCTCGAAAGATTAAATAAAGTTGTGTTAAAGCTTCAAAATCTGTAATATAATTATTTTATCACCTTTAAAAATATGTTAAAAAAATAACCGATTTTGAGGCTTCTATTTACATGAGGCTCCCCCCTTAACACATCAGTGCCAAAGACCTCAAACCTGATTCGAGCGATGGCGGCGCAGACGCACAGGAAGGGGTTCGCCGTCTCATCCTCCTCCTCACAAGCTGGGCAGAGTACACTGTCTGAGATGCCTACCTTTTCCATGTGCTTCGCTCACAGAAAGTTGTCCGTCATCAGTCCAACCAGCTGTCTTGCTCGATGATAACTCTGCAGGCGTTTATTTAGTCGCTGCGAAAATCAGCCTGGTATGAGCTAATAGTTCCTCCAGATATGCCACCCTAATGTACAAGCAAACATATGTATATTCTTTCCGTTATATTAAATGATTATGACTTCAATATCTATTACTCGTTGATGAAACGTCACTAATAATCGCTATGACTGAGGAATTTTCGCAATGAATACAAATCTGTATTCCTGTGTGTGTATGTGTGTGTATGTGTATGTGTGGTTTGCCGCCTTTGTTGCTCACATTTCGCACCATCATTTTGTGCCACCATGAAATTCCTAGAGCGAGTATTGTTTGTCAATTTTGATTTTATCACCCACGCAAACACATTTCCCCTCACTATACTCATTTTATTCATACGTACACACATTCGGCAGGATTTCTGAGCACATAACTCACACTTATTTACAGGCACACATGCATGTATGTGTGTATGTATTTTTAGTTCCATACCCTTCGCCGCTTCCATAAAATCGATAATTTACGGTTACTTAGTTGCCACCGACAAAATCACATCTGCATTGAGAGTTAATATTAAGTGAGAGCGAAATTAAGTGAAAGCGCCAACAACTCAGACGATGTGTGCACGTGTGTACATACATACATACAAGAAGTCAGAAGTATAATAATAAAAACTGATATAATAATAGCGCAGCTACTATGTACAGTCCTTGGCCCAACTATTGGAAACACTAAAGAATTCTCAATTAACATTTTTACCATTCCAAGAAAAGAAAAATTAGTTGTTCGAAACCACTTTAGCTGCCGCATAAACGCTTGAAAAATAAAATTACTGTGTTTCGAATTTCGCGTGTATTGCACTTCTAGAGAAATGTCCCCTTATGGCGAAATAAAATTTATTTAGTAAATGCTGATGCTTCAATAAATAGAGGTTGTGTAAATAAGCAGGTTTTTCCTGCTATTTTTTCAAGACGGCTGCCTTAGCAAATTCAGTAATTTTCCCTTAGAAAATGCAATTTAGTTTTGCAAGAAAAAAGGAAAAAAAAATACTTCAATTTTGCTATTCTTAACAAAAACTTTGCGTGGACAATACTGCGCCTGTTGGCGCAATATCTGGAGAATATTGCGGGTGGGGTAGGATTTCCCAATTCAGTGTTTTCCTCTATTCTTTCTTTTCTATCATTAATCAATTAATCAACGGCTTATTTCGGGCAGTCCTTCCATGAAAAATTTCTGCGCGCAAAACTCTACGAACAGTTTCAGGGTTACAGATCTTGCCTAAGTATGTTTCGACTGCGTTCCTTAATTTTGGAGCGTTTAAATCGGATTTTTCTTTAACTTTGCGAACAATCCATGTCTTATCTGCATCATTAAATATTTTATTTGGCGGAGATTTGCCCTTATCTTCTATCCTGTTTTCGTGGCGAAACCCTTTTATAATGACAAATAACGTTTTCCCTTTTTTCAAGTGAGGTCCGTTTTCGCATTTTAAAAAATTTAAATTTGGATGAGAAAACTATTTGTTTCTATAATTTTCAGCAAGCTTTGTTTTTGTTATTGTCCTTACAGTTCATACATATCTCATTACAAGTTGTATAAATTTTATTCATTAAATTTAATAAACATCGAGTCATTTTCTTTTTTCTAAAAAAGTATTACCTGCATCAAATCAGCTGTGAGTCACTGTATATGTATGAATACATATATAAATGGCCCGTATATCCTTTGTTGAGTGTTTGATGCTGCTCCACAAATGGAGAGATTTATAGTTTTATGCCGACTCTGAATGCAGATGGTTTTTTATGAGGAGCTTTTCCATGGCAGAAATACATATTTGCCATTGCCTACCGAGGGGCGAGCGCTATTAGGAAACACCTTTTGATCACCTGATCTGGTGTAGCAGGCCATCGAATGGAAGTCACCTACAAATCTATTCGGCTATAAATACAAAAAATGGTATTTCTTGTAACAAAATACTTAACTTTAGGGTACTAGCAAAAAATAAATTTAAATATTTAATTTGATATCCACTGTAAGTGTATTTCTATGGCAAGACACTGTATGCTACTAAATGAGTTGAAGCTTTTGCATATTTTGCTGCATTAAAATAGCAGCACGTGCTGTATAAATGGCAAACAGTGTTGCCAGTTTAACCAATTTACCAACCAACTAGATTTAGCTAATTGCAACTGATTTTGGCCGAGGAGAATTGGATTCAAGCAGCCAACGATTTTTGATTACTTTTGCAAAAATGTTAGCTGTGAGTGATTTCGTCAAATTAAAAAACAATAAATGCAATAGAACCGTATTAGGTTTTACACCTCTCATTTGAAACTCTCAAGAATTTGCAAAAAATCGACCTAATTTTTAGGAACTGCACATATTTCAGCCTGCTTTTATTACTACTTTTTTATGCAGCGACATTGCCAATGCAA
This sequence comes from Anastrepha fraterculus, assembly GCA_037575425.1. Taxonomy (NCBI): domain Eukaryota; kingdom Metazoa; phylum Arthropoda; class Insecta; order Diptera; family Tephritidae; genus Anastrepha; species Anastrepha fraterculus. Next base: position 43,999 of record JAYXIM010057490.1, on the reverse strand, counting down.
ATGAGACTGAATTGTCATTTCACATTTTACTCCAAAAATTGAAAGTTCTACTGTAGTAAAGACAGCAAAAATGGTACAAATTTAATGATGTATGATATTCGTACGCATTTTATCTTGGTTCGTGTAAGATTTTTTTCATAATTAATGGATTAACTCCCGTTTGTGTTTTTATGATAAATTTTTAAAATGAAACATTTAAATATTTCTGTATCAATATGTTTTTGGCCATGCTAGTGGATTTTTTGGGATTTTATTACATCGCCTTAAAAATTCAGGCAGCACTGAATTCAACCTTAGCATTTTCATGCCTTTTAAGGGGATGATACTTTTTCTTTAATTATGCAGGTTAAATATTGGGATACATGAATAATTTTCATTTATCTCTCATGGTAAAAAATCACATTTATGCAGCCACCCTTCAAAGGGGTGTGTTTTTTTGTTTTTTTTGTTTTTTAATGTAATTTAATATAATCAGAAACGCTTTAAGTTTCGGCTGGATTGACATAAACTGTTTGAGAAAACGGCGGCTGAAGCACATCAAGAGCTACAAAAAGTTAATGGAGATGCTGCTTTAAGTGAAACAACGTGCCGAGATTGGTTCTGTCGCTTGAAAGACGGTGATTTTAATGTTGTCGACCGTCCGCGTGAAGGAAGGCCAAAAACCTTCGAAGACGCTGAATTGGAGGCTGGAGGCATTGCTCAATGAGAATCCGTGGCAAACGCAAGAAGGGCTTGCCTCAGTATTAGGAGTTACCCGCCAATCCATTTCCAAGCGATTGCATGCTTTAGAAATGATTCAGAAACAGGGGACTTTTGTTCCCCATGAGTTAAAACCAAGGGATGTTGCAGTCCTTTTTTCGACTGTGAACAACTGCTCCAGCGATGGAAAAGAAAGGGTTTTCTTAATCGCATCGTGACGGGTGAAGAAAAATAGATTCATTACAGCTATCCAATGAAAAGAAAGTCATGGAAACTGCCCGGTCATGCTTCTACACCGTCGCCTCGGCCGAATATTCACGCTGCGAAGGTTATGCTATGTATTTGGTGGTGGGGCCAAGTTGGTTTTATTTATTATGAACTATTAAAACCAAGCGAAACCATCACTGGGGATCGGTATCGACTTCAATTGATGCGATTGAGCCGAGCACTGCGTGAGAAGTGGCCGAAATATGCGGAGAGGCATGAAAAAGTGATTCTACAGCATGACCACGCTCGGCCTCACGTTGCCAAACCCGTTAAAACCTACCTGGAAACACTGAAATGGGAAATCCTACCCCACCCGCCATATTATCCAGATTACCACCTGTTCCGATCGATGGCACATGGTCTAGCTGATCAGCAGATCCATTCATATGAAGACATCAAAAAATGGCTAGATCCGTGGATAGCCTCAAAAGATGAACATTTTTACCACGACGGTATAGGAGATCTATCAAAAAGATGGGAAAAGTAGTAGCCAGCGATGGGTAATACTTTCAATGATTCACTTGTAACCATTTTTTCAGAATAAAGTTAGTATTTTCATCAAAGAAACATCGAGAACTTTGCTGCGCACTTAAAATTTATCTTAGTTTCCAAGTCTTTAATATTAGCACAAATGTACAATACACTTACATATGCATACGTACATATGTGTATAAATTTTGTTGTGCGTGTAAAGCGTGCAAACATAAAATGTAGTTAAACCTGCCGTAATGGGAAAAGCTCTGCGCAGATAAATTCTTTTCATTGCCACGGAAACAATATTTCTGCGAGACTTAGTTTGCAAAATGTACATGCATACATACATACAAAAGTGAATACATATGTACATACGTACACACGTACATACATACATACATTGAAATTATTTCCACAATTTAGATTCAATTTCTGGCGAATTTTCTTCCTTCTGAATACATGCAGCAGGAATGCATAAGATTATCCATATACTATACAGGGCATCTTATCCACTCATATCATTTGGATTCTATATTTCTTTTACTTTAACAGCAAAAATATCATTTGCGATGCGTAGGAAATTTATTTTATGACAAATTTATTTTATGGTAGACCAAATACATAGGCCACTTTTAAGCTGAGTGAACTTGGGTACTATTAAGCAGAGACGAAAGTCGAATGAGCAGCAGAAACTGTGATGACTATTGAACGCCGTGAAGCTGTGATTTGGCTCCATTAGGCTATTTTTTGTCGGACACCACTAAGTAAAAGTGTTACGTCCACCATTTGAGGCGACTTATGAGTTGACAGATGAAGTCGTAGTTGGCATTGGTGAGTTAAGTACCGAAACTGAGAAACTGCACTGAGATACTGGCTGTGTAGAGAAATTGGCTTGACTATAAGCCAGTCGTGGTAGTCATTTGAATTAAATTGTACTCCATGTTGAAAGGCAAAGTTGATTCGTGGTGCAGCAGTTGAACAATACTCTCTTCCAATGGAGCAGCATTATATCTTCCAGCAAGATTCGGCAGTGGGTAAAAAACAATATTTCTGGATTCATAGGCCGTCTGGATGTCCAGATCCGAATCCATTGGACTACAGTTTGTGGTCAGAGTTTGAGAACATGGTCTGTCGTAGACCGCACAGAAATTTTCAGAGTCTCAAAAAATCTTTAGTGAGATTCCTATTAATATCGGGAGCAGAAGTGCGCGGCTGGCGCTTGATTTTTTTTAATATCAGCCTTATCGCGTGACTTTTCAGGTATTCCAGTTTCCATTCCCCTCCTAAGTTAAACGAATTCTTCTGCAAAATGCTGTGGATGTTTGAAATGTTTCTTTTTATGGAATTTGATATATCTTTAATGGGTTTCCTTTATTTCGTAAATTAAATTAAATTAAATTATTTGTCTTTCCTCTAAAGTATGATAGTTTCTTTCGATTTTCTACCCATATTTAAAACAACTTCTCGTATTTTATTAGCACATTAAGTGAAAACGACCGAAACCATCGACTAACAGAAAATTACTGACAGAATAAATGTTAAATTCTACCAACAGCAACGCGCTTTTGTGTGAGTAAAGGTAAAGGTGCCTTTGCAATTACTAGAGAATTTTAGTGAATGTTCGTGAATGTTAATGACTGTTCATTAACATTCCCTGCTATTACGTTTTCAAATTCCGAATACTTACATATTATTATGATGCAAATTCAAGCCAGCTCATGTTTATAGCGGTTTGCATTCATAACATTTTTTGATATGTTGAATTATTTCTTTGAAAAGACAGCTAAATGTTTATATGTATTAAAAAATGAGTATTTGTAGTTTACTACATAAATGTATTCCTTTTCTGAAAAGGTAGTAAAAAATTAAAAAAAAGTTGATGTAATTAAATTTTTTACTACAGAAACTTATCCCCTTTCTGAAAAGGTAGTAAAAATTAAAAAAAAAGTCAATGTATTCATTCAATTTTTTACCACATAATTTTATCCACTTTCTGAAAAGGTAGTAAAAACTTCGAAGAAATGTCGGTGTAAGTCAATTTTTTACTACACGACTTTATACCTTTTCTGAAAAGGTAGTAAAAATTAAAAAAACAGTCAATGTAATTCCATTTTTTACTACATAAATGTATTCCTTTTTTGAAAAGGTAGTAAAAAATTAAAACAAAAGTCGATGTAATTTAATTTTTTACTACATAAATTTATTCCCTTCCTGAAAAGGGTAGTAAAAATTTAAAAAAAGGCGACGTAGTTCAATTTCTTACAACATAATTTTATCCCCATTCTGAGAAGGTAGTAATAAATATAAAAAAAGTTGTTTACCTTTGTGGAAGGTAGTAAAAATTTAAAAAAAGTCGATGTAATCCACTTTTTTGTTGCATAGTAAAAAATTGAAAAAGTCATTATAATTCGATTTTTTACTACATAAATTTATTCCCTTTCTGAAAAGGTATTAAACATTTGGGAAAGAAGTCGAGGTAATTCAATTTTTTACTACATGAGTTATCCCCTTTCTGAAAAGGTAGTAAAAACTTGAAAAAAAGTCGATGTATTCCAATGTTTTGTTACATAATTTTAGCCCCTTTCTGAAAAGGTAGTAAAATATTTGAAAAAAAAATCGAATTAATCCAATTTTTTACCACATAAATTTATCTCCTTTCTGAAAAGGTAGTAAAAATTTGGAAAAAAGTGGATGTAATTCAATTTTTTACTACATAAATTTATTCCCTTTCTGAAAAGTTAGTAAAAAATTTAAAAAAAGTTCAGTCTAAGTTAATTTTTTACTACAAAAGTTTATCCCCTTTTTGAAAAGGTAGTAAAAAATTTGAAAAAAAATCAATTAACCCAGTTTTTTACTACAGAAGTTGATTCCCTTTCTGAAAAGGCAGTAAAAATATGCAAAAAAAGTTCAGTCTAAGTCAATTTTTTACTACAAAAGTTTATCCTCTTTCTGAAAAGGTAGTAAGAAATTGGTCAAAAATAGTTCGGTGTAATTCAATTTTTTACTACTAAGTTTATCCTCTTTCTGAAAAGGTAGTAAAAAATTGGAAAAAGTTACTATAATTCGATTTTTTACTACATAAATTTATCGCCTTTCTGAAAAGGTAGTAACAATTTGGAAAAAAGTGAATGTTATTCAATTTTTTACTACTAAGTTTATCCTCTTTCTGAAAAGGTAGTAAAAAAATTCAAAAAAAGTTCAGTCTAAGTCAATACTACAAAAATGTATCCCCTTTCTGAAAAGGTAGTAAGAAATTGTAAGAAGTCGATGTATTTCAATTTTTTACTACATAAGTTTATCGCTATGCCCCTTTTCCGTTTACTTCCTAATTGCACCAATGAACTAAGTCGCATCCGAAATCAAACTTGTCAAATTTTTACACAACCTTTTATTACTGAATAATGTGTTATAGAATTATCGGCACCATTCAAAATACTATCAACGAACTGTTTAGTATTTTCTGAGAGCTAAAAAAAAATTTTTTTTTTCAATTTTTTTTTTCAAAAAAATGTTTTTAATTTTTTTTTTTTTAATTTTTAATTTTTTTTGGAAACAAATTTTTTTTTTGAAAAATTTTTTTAAAATTTTTTTTTTTAATTTTTTCAATTTTTTTTAATTTAATTTTTTTTAATTTTGTTTTTAATTTTTTTTATCAAACTATTGACTATTGACCATAGTATAAAATATTCCATTGCAATTATTGTAACATTTTTGCATCAATCAAATCACTTTGTAAACATTTCTTAATTCTAATTAGCAATAAACATTCAAATGAAAGAGGAAGCAAATAAATATTTATCGAATTGATTCTACTTGTTTGTTTTTGTTGCATCATATAATACATACATACACATAATTCCATTCAAGTTCAATTTAATTCAACAATCTCCGTCCACTCTGCTCACTTTTACTTGCATCAATAATTTTCCGAACTTCAATCATTTGCCAACTCAGACATTTATTTTCAGCCTTTTTAAGAAATTATTTATACGAGCGATACAGGACTTGAAAACACGTGCATGCACTTCTATAACAAATACATAGATTTTTCGCATACATTTAGAGCTTAATGCCCCTTAAATACCAAAGCTTAAGCAACAATCCATTAAGCATAAGTATGTATAAGTAGAGGTAGCATTAAGTCTTGCACAAGTACTTAAGCTAACGGGGAAAATGAAATATTCGACTTTAAGTATTCGACTACCCAGCATGTCAAAGTTGTCGACTTGGTTGGATTGCAACTAAAGCTGAACCAAACCAATTTTGAACTTGATTTTGTCTCCGCCAAGCAAAAGTTGCTAATAAAGTGTGATCAATTTATATTGAAATAATCTTTATAATTTTTGTGTAGAGCCATTCATGGCATTCATTTCTTAGAGATAGTCCCTTTCACACGTTGCCTCCAACTGCGCCGTAATCCAGCCATCCGTAAACACCAATTTTCAATGACTCGCTGGAGGACTTCGGTCGGTATCTCGTGAATAACTTTGGCAATGTTGTCTTCCAATACTTTAAACGAATCTGGTTTATCCACAAAGCATTTAGACTTTATATATCCCCACAAATGGAATTCCAAAGGTGTGATATCACACGATCTTGGTAGCCAATCCACTGGTCCGAGACGAGAGATAATTTGCTCACTGAAACAGACACAGTAAATCCATTGTTTCACGGGCTGTATGGCAAGTAGCGCCGTATTGTTGGAACCAAATGTTGTGGAGATCACTGGCTTCAATTTCCGGCAACTAAAGGTTGTTTATCATAGCGCGATAGCATTCACCATTCACTGATACATAGGCGCCAGCCTCGTCTGTGAAGAAATATGGACCGCTGATTCCTCCAGCCCAAAGGACGCACCAAACGGTTGTTTTCAATGGAAATAATGGCTGTTCTTGAATGGTTTCGGGTTGCTCTTCAGCCCAAATATGGCAATTTTGCCTCATCGCTGAACACAGTAAGTTGGCCTGAGCGCGCGATTAACACATTTTTACAGAGCGTCCATTTTTCGTATTAAATTTTACGATTTGTAAACGTTGTCGAGGTGTCAGCCTTTCCACGATGAAATGTCAATGGATACTGAAACAAATTATGTAATTACTTTGACAATATTCTCCCGGATTGGTGGACTATGCACTCGCGCCTACACTTGCCATTACAACGTTCCTGACCCTCCTACCCTCAAGGGAAGAGTGGGAACGGCACGGTGTAAGGCAGGGCGAGTCTATCCATGTATACACAGATGGCTCAAAGCTCGCGGGCAGGGTGGGCCGAGGTGTATATTCCGAACATCTGGAGATCTCCTTCAGTTTTCGGCTACTGTAGTGTCTTTCAGGCTGAACTGATGGCAATAATGAGAGCCGCGACACTGGTACAGTGTGATGCGATATCTGGAAATGACATCTACATTTTCACTGACAGCCAGGTGGCGATAAAATCCCTCACAAAACAGTCGACAACCTCCAATGTAGCCATGAAATGCCGCACATCTCTTAACGAGATGGCTTAGTCATTTCGCCTAAGGATAATATGGGTTCCTGGCCATCGCGACAATGAGGGTAACTCTAGAGCCGATGAACTAGCGAGACTCGGCACCAAGTTGACCGATGAGTACATAGACAATGACATAGGCATACCCTTAGAAACATGTAAGCTACTTATCCTTGAAGAAATCGTAAGGAAAGCAAACGAAAGATGCCGTAATGAAGCCACCTGCAAAATCGCCCGTCAACTGTGGGCGACTTTCAACGCTAATCGTACAGAATCTCTCCTAAGCCGAAATAAACACAGTCTTAGCACACTGATTTCAGTCATACCGACGCACTGTCTAATAGTTACGCACGCCCAAAGGATGGGTTTGCAAGCACATGACTTCTGTAGAAGTTGTCTGGATGAGGAAGAGGAAGAGACAATCTTGCACCTTCTGTGCCATTGACCTGCTCTATCCAGACGGAGATTTGCCATTCTAGGCAGGCAATTTTTTAACGAATTGGAAGATCTCAGTTCTGCAAAAATAGGAGATATTCTAAAACTTTTGAAAAGCACTCACTGGTTTTAAGAGAAATAGGGAAAACTCCTCACGCGACATCACAATAGGGTATGAGCCTAAGTGTGTCCGACAGGACAACCGCTTTAACCTAACCTAAAATAACCTTAACAATAGTCACGCGGGATCTGTCAAAAAAACCCCCTATGGGAAAAAGTACAGGTTTTATCCAATTTAAATAAATTATACAAAAGGTGGTCGCCGTAGCCGAATGGGTTGGTGCGTGACTACCATTCGGAATTCACAGAGAACGTAGGTTTGAATATCTGTGAAACACCAAAAGGAAGAAAAGGTTTTTTTTAATAGCGGTCGCCTCTCGGCAGGGGATAGCAAACTTCCGAGTGTATTTCTGCCCTGAAAACAGCTTCTCATAAAAACTATCTTCGGTTCGGAGTCGGCTTGAAACTGTAGATACTTCCATTTGTGGCACAACATCCAAGGCGCACGCCACAAACAGGAAGAGGACCTCGGCCAAACACCCAAAAAGGGTGTACGCGCCAATTACATATACTTGTATATATACAATGTGATAAAATATGTAATTTTTTCTTTCAAAGTGTTTTAAGTTTATCCATTTATTTTGTATGAGATTTAAATTTGTATGGAAGGTGCCACGCCCCCTCTACTAATACCTACCACTTTTCACCATAAGCCATGTATTGACAATTTGTGTAACTGTACCAAACGTCATTATCTTAGCTTTTGTTCTTACGGAAAAAAGCGATTTGGAAACTTCAGTTTATGGGGGAGGTGGCACACCCTCTCTACTCATACCTTCACCATAAAAACAGAATATACAAGTTATGCTTCTGTGGCAAGAATGATAGAGAGGATTGTGCCTTCCGAATTCGCCGTGTTGTAAGAGTCCATCAATAAACAAACAAAAGAAAGGGGAATTATTTGTTTGTGAAGAAAAAGATTAGGCCAAAGCAATGGAAACAACCAAATCAAGAAATTATGCACACCGACACATACAAGGTGGGCCATGTAACATTTGCTTTTTGAATCGGCTATAAAAAAAAATAATCAATATTTTTTCAAACTTGTTTTTTTATTTTGAAGATTGACCATTGTCATTTATTAATGAAAAATAATATCGTTCAAATGACTGCCACGACTGGCTTTACAGTAGGCCATTCGATCAACCCAATTTTTAAGCACATTTTCGATTGTTTGGCCTCCAATTTCATGAATGGCAACTTTGATTTCGTGTTTTAAAGCATCAATCGTCTCTGGATGGTTCGCATTGCAATTGTCCTTAACGGCTCCCACAAAAAATAGTCCAATGGGCTTAAATCATAGCTCCGAGGAGGCCAATTGATATCGGAATTTCGGCTGATTATTCGGTTTTCAAAAACGGTAGCCAAAAGTTCGAGTGTAACTTTGGCAGTGTGACAAGTTCCTCTTCAATTTTTGGAAACAACTCGTTGAGCATGTCACCGCGGTTCCTCGCTCATTTTCCAAAAAAAAAAATGGCTCGATGATGCCGCCAGACCAAAAACCGCACCAAACAGTGACTCGTTGTGGATGCATTTGCTTCTCTACAGTAACGTGTGGATTTTCGCTATATGACCCACCCACCTTAATTTGACGTTCACCTTACTTTCGATAGCTGTAGATAGTCAAGCACTAAAGCCTCTAAGAACTCTTTTCAAAATCACGTAATATTAATTTTTAAATTCATTAAGAAGTTGCACATTTGATTTGTCCTGAAGCAGGCAAATTTTGTTTATTGGGTTGCTATTGGCTGTTGCGTGTGTTTACATAGCCTTTGAGTAGTAGCCAAGTATACCGTTTTTTGTTACATTGTTAGGTTTTCTTTTTGCAACCAACCAGCGTTTTCCCCTTTTCCGCGCAGTGTAACAAAAATAAAAACAAATAAAAAGTTTTTTTATGATTAAGTTTTATGTTGATTGAACCTCGGCAGCAAGTTTTCAAGAAAACTTGCCACTCAAAACGTAAAAGTGGCGAATTTTGCATTAAAATTTTGCCACACGCATTCGCTGAATATGAGAGGTAAAAAGTGGTAAAGTTTACAAAGAAGCTTACAAACAGGCAATATTTTATTTACTATGCACTTGGAAATGGTCGTTTTCACAAAATTTCCATTAAACAAGTATACTTTTAAAATATAAAATGATATTAAAGTTACACGCATCTCCTTTACCCAATGTAACCAATCTCGGGTGACTTACATTATTATGATTTAAAAAGCCGTAAATAAAATGGAGTTTACATGCATAAGAGTAAGTCATACGAATGATTTTTTGTTGTCGCTCCGCTTCGTTCTACGGCATTGAAGCTAAGAGTGCACTCGTGTAAAATACAGAGTGTTTCCATGTAACCATTTTGGCATAACCACTGTTTTGTTTTTTGTTTTTTTGGTTGCCAGTGTTCGTGTATGTTCGCGTTATTGTACTTGTTGTCGTTAGTTGTATGGAGGAGGAGTTAGGAGGCTGTTTAATACTGTAATAAATATGTACACACGCATGAATGTTTGTTGAATAGCTAAGGCGCGTAAATTATATGGCATTTCATTTATTGAGCAAAACGAACGAAAGTAGAAAAGCCTTGTCCTCGCGTTAATAAAACTTTTAAGCTAAATGCTTAGAAGAATAAAGTTTTTATTGGACCAGCTTATATTAATGGCGTATTGAAAACAGCAACGTAAAGTGGCATTAGTGCAATCCGAGCAAGCCTATAATATTTATAATATTAAATACGAAGTCCAGCTTTTCATTCTAATTTATGGTGCAAGTTTATGCAAAAATTAAACCTACAGCTGTTTTAGAATTTATTAACAGCCTAAAACTGTTTGAGTAGGCTACGTGGTTGCACAATAGATCCCTTCAGATCGCAGTGCACAAATAGCCAATCATAATAATAATAATTTTATAAATCACAGTATCCTTCGGATTTTATATACCAAATTGCAAAATTTACGAGGTGTGGTTATTAAATATTGAGAGTGGAGACGTAGAACATTTTATTTTGATTGCATCCTTATTTACTGGAGACTTTCCGAATTGCAGTTTCCGCATCGGTCAAAAACATTCAGTCGTTCTCTTTTATTTACTTTTTATCATATTTAATATACGCACACCTCTTCCCTATACCTAAAACATGCCATGCAAATCTTCTTTTATTCGAAACAATACAGAAGGCTTCTGCTGTCAGCTCCTTCAGAAATTTTATTTAAATTGGGCAAAAAAGGGCTAAATGATGACTCACAAAAATGGTACACAGATGGTTCCAAAATGCTCCAAGGAATAGGAGCCGAAATAGTGGGCCTAGAGCATACAAATCCCTAACACTAAGTACAGATACCACTATTTTTCATGCGGAGCTCTTCGCCATAATGGAAACAGTGGAAAATATATGGAAAATAGGGTTCGAGAAAGTAAAAATTAAAATACTTTCGGGCAGCCAATCGGCTCAAAAGTTCTAATAGAGTGTAACAATGCACTCAAAAAACTGGCCAGTCATAATCAGGTCTCACTGGTTTGGGTACCAGGACATGAGGGACACGAAGGAAACGAGAAGGTAGACTTTTATGCAAAAAAAGGGGCAGAAGGGCCAGAATTATTGGGCCAACCCCATTTTTCGGCTTTAACAAAAATAATATAAAACAGGAAACCGACAAATGGATCCAAACTAAAATCAGGGAACTCTGGAACGGCACAAGCGGCCTTAATCACTCCAAAAAGTTTTTGAACTTCAAAATCTGCTCTAACCCTAGATAAAAAGAGCCTTAGATTATTCTGTTCAGCACTTACAGGTCACTTTGCCTGTAATAAACACTTTAACACAATAGGATTATCTAGTCCAAGATCATGAAGGTTCTGCTGTGATGGAGAGAAGTCTATGGAGGAGTCTATCACCAACTGTGAGGCATTATGCCACAGGAGACACGGAATCCTGGGCTCGTACCTACTAGAGGAGGAAGACCTACTATTGCTCCCTCTTAAGGCGCTGGTTCGATTCCTCGGTAAACTAAATAATTATAACTAAGTAATTAGGGGCGCACAATAGATCAATCTGGTCGCAGTGCATAAGGTAGTAGCCCGCTGTGACGGGTTCATAATACTGAACTTTTTTTACATTTTTCGGAAGAAAAACATCTTAAAAATATACCATAAAAATTTCATGCAGATATTTTAATTATTTTTAAAGTTATAGCTAAAATAAGAGAGCGCGCCGTAATGTGTATGAAAACGTGTGACACGCCAGCAGCAGCTGATCAGAAACTTTAAACGCGTTTTTCTCAAAACCCTGTTTTCGAAATTTCGGGGAATCACTGACTCAAAACTATTAAGCCGATTTGGCTAAAAATTTAACCCGTTATTCTAGACACACATATCTAGATCCCGGACCTTTAAAACATTTAATTTTTTAATAATAAACTATTTAATTTAAACAATTTATGGAGAAAAAAAATTAGATTTTCAGAACTTTTTTCACAAGCCCGCCATTTTGTTTTTGTTTTTTTATTTTTATGTATATTTTAGGTTCGGGACCTAAAATAAAGTCTACGGAATAATAATCTCTTTGATTTTTTTATTTCAGATGACTTTGGAAGGCTGTGTGTTTCCCCGAACCAACTCATCTTTTTTTAAGGACGTCAAAAATTTTAAACAAATTAATATAAAATTAACTTAAAAATTTTTTTTTTTTATACTTCAAAACACCAATAAAACATGTAAAAACTTTAAAACGATCGCATTTTATTTTCTTTTTAAAAAAGATTCATGAAAAAACGTCAAAATTTCGGTCGTTACACCGGACTACTACCATAAAGGCCTTAGCCTAACCCGCACAACCATTACCACTACCATTAACAAGTGCTTCCTTCCCCCACAGGTTATAATATCTGAAGGCCTGAAGTGATCCGCTTATATCCTCTATTTTGCTGTGAATTTCATTCAACAACCTCTGCTCCACACCAACCATGTTGGTCGCATCTATAATAACAATAAAATATGTAAATTTTCGACAAAAGTGTCTAAGGCCAATTAATCAGCTATTCCACTCAAATCGCTTTCTAAAGATAGGCCATGGGCATGATTCAATAATAAAAGGTTTGCTCAGTAAGCAGCTTTCTCGTTCTCTCGTGACAAATCGGTTCCCTTAGCAAGACTCTGGGTTGCTAGCTCTAGAAAATTTGAGTAAAAGTAAAATTTGTAGAAAAAACATTTCATTTTCAAAATGGTCTGCTTACAAGCAACAACTCGCTCAAGAGGTTTCATCGGTATGTTCAGGACTATGGTAGTATGACATGGAATACATAACGCTTAAGTCAGGACATGATAGAGTACTTGACGTAATCCAAGATCGAAGAGTGCACAATTTACAAAGCTTTATTTCTTGTGATGTGTTGATTTAGAAGGAATTCATGTTTTGCAAAGTGTGAAAAATAAAAGACGTTTTTCTATTTGATAACTAATGCCGGATAACCGGCAGGTTGTAGTGTCAAATATTTATTGATTGATCATTAAGATATGGTCGAGTTTTCATACTTATTTCTACATATTCTATAACACATGTTTACTTAACGTTTATTTAACAAATTTTAGCAACAAAGAGAAATGTAATTTGATTCCACTGAGTGTGCGGACAAACAATTTAGGCACATGCCGAAAAATGCTGTGGTCAGCTTGTGCAGCTCATGCAATGAACCTTTGAAATATGAAGCACGCATTAATTAAATTAAAAACAGCTGAGTATGCTACGTTAGACATGTTCAACTTATAATCATACTACAAAAGAGCTACGGCAGGGAGAATAATTGGATAGCCCCGATCCGACCGATAACATTGCATAGCTCATTATAATAAAGTTGGGATTGACGGAACTTATTTTCAATGAGCCCACCTTACCATGGATGAATGAAGTGTTCAGTGGAGGCATATCAAAGCACAGTACCAGCATGAAAAATCTCCTCATAAAAAACCATCTACCAGAATTGGCTTAAAACTGTAGGTCCTTCCATTTGTGGAACAACATCAAGACATGCGCTACATATAGGAGGAGGATCTCGGCCAAACAACTAACAGAAGTGAGCGTGACAATTATTTATTTTTTTTTTTTTTTTTAGATAAGATAAGAGTTTATTAAGTAGAAAACGTTACAATATTTATGTTATCGCACAATTTACAGAATATGATATAAATATTTATTATTTATTTTTAACAAAATAGTTTCATATTGGCGAAGCTTCGCAACTTCGTGATCGGTTTTAAATTTAATAATTAATTCACAAAATAAAATCATGGATTAAGTTAAATAATTTCTTCTTGTAGACTTGGCATTTTCCGCTAATATCTTCTATTTGTACCATTATTTACATTCAAATATTAATTAAAATTGATTGTTTAAACCTTTCGCAGTTTGTTTCCATTTAAGTAAAAAAATACTTTTTTGCTACCATTTTTACCAAAAAGGATTTAATTTGCCCCACTTTATTCACCTTCTTAAATACAACCTTTGTAAGGGAGTGTCAAAAATCGAATGCGACTAGTGAGCAAACCTTTAATAATTGAATCATGGGCCTTGGGTATGACCTTCTCTTTGGAAAAATTTGGAAAAAAAACTATCGCCGTGTTATTAATCAACAGGAAAACTTGAAATTACTATTCAAGTGCTGTCATTGAAACTAATAATCACATTCTCTAACCGCTTTCACTCCGTTATTCTATTTTCTTCGTAACCTTGGAAATCATTCACTTCGCTCAATCGTGTTTATGTGAGGTTGAAACTTTCCTACTTTGCTACTTTGCTGCTTTGCTGATACTATTACCGTGCTGCAGCTGCTGCTAATGCCAGCATCTTAAAAGTTCTTTTTGTTTTGCAAACAACAACAACCAGCCGAGCGTGCACGTATAACGAATATAGCCTTTTGTTCGCCGTTGCCATGAAATTGAATTCATTCACTCGATCTGCTGGCCTTTGCTACTAACACACATTGACATACACACATGCATGCATGCATGCCATACATACATACATACATACATACATACATACTTGCAGTCTCAACATATACACGCTTACATATATAGACAATGAAAACTAAACAGACCCTGCGGAAAACAATTTTTTCTGGTGGAGACATTTTTAAATTACGATTTTCATTGCTTTGGGGTGCGTTATGCCGGGTTTTTAAAGATAACCCATAAGATTAGTCGAATATACTAAGGTGCAGAAAAATAACAAATTTTATTTAGAGAAAAAACGTAAAAACGGGAAAACATGCAGTTTATTGCAGTCTACAAGAACAGTTCAAAGGATATGTATTTATTTCTTCTTCTTAATTGGCGCGATAACCTCTTACGAGATTTTGGCCGAGTTCAACAAAGTGCGCCAGTCGTTTCTTTTTCGTGCTAACCGGCGCCAATTGGACACACCAAGTGAAGCCAAGTCCTTCTCCACCTAATCTTTCCAACGCAGAGGAGGCCTTCCTCTTCCTCTGCTACCACCAGCTGGTACCGCATCGAATACTTTCAAGGCCGGAGCGTTTGTATCCATTCGGACGACATGACCCAGCCAACGTAGCCGCTGGATCTTTATTCGCTGCGCTATGTCTATATCGTCGTAATGCTCATACAGCTCATCGTTCCATCGCCTGCGATATTCGCCGTTGCCAACGTGCAAAAGTCCAAAAATCTTACGCAGAATCTTTCTTTCGAACACTCCAAGCGTCGCTTCATCGGATGTTGTCATCGTCCAAGCTTCTGCGCCATACGTTAGGACGGGCATAATGAGAGTCTTGTAGAGTGTTAGTTTTGTTCGTCGAGAGAGGACTTTACTGCTCAGTTGCCTACTTAGTCCAAAGTAGCACTTGTTGGCAAGAGAGATTCTACGTTGGATTTCAAGGCTGACATTGTTATCGGTGTTAATGCTGGTTCCCAAATAAACGAAGTCTTTTACAACCTCGAAATTATAACTGTCAACACTGACGTGGGTGCCGATACGCGAGTATCGAGTGCGCCGGCTGTTTGTTTGAAGACAGGAGGTACTTCGTTTTGTCCCCGTTCACCACCAGACCCATTCGCTTTGCCTCTTTATACAGTTTGGAGAAGGCAGAACTAAGAGCGCGGTTGTTAAGGCCGATGATGTCAATATCATCGGCATACACCAGCAATGGTACGCTCTTATAAAAAATTGTGCCTGAGCGATTAAGTTCTGAGGTTCGTACGATGCTCCCCACCATCAGGTTAAAGAAGTCACACGACAGCGAGTCACCTTGTCTGAAACGTCGTTTGGTATCAAATGGCTCGGAGAGGTCCTTCCAATTATGTCCAATTCTGACGGCGCTGCTGGTGTTGAGCAACGTCATCTTGCATAACCGTATTAGTTTTGCGGAGATACCAAATTCAGACATCGCGGCATACAGGAGACTCCTTTTCGTACTGTCGAATGCAGCTTTGAAATCAACGAAAAGATGGTGTGTGTAAATTCCTCTTTTATGGGTCTTTTCCAAGATTTGAATATTTGGTCGATGGCAGATTTTCCAGGCCTAAAGCCACACTGATAAGGTCCAATCAGTTGGTTGACGGTGGGCTTCAGCCTTTCACACAATACGCTCACCAGAACCTTATAGGCGATATTTAGACGACTAATCGCGCGATAATTGGCACAGATTGCAGGATCGCCCTTCTTATGGATTGGGCAGAGTACACTTAAACTCCAATCGGCAGGCATGCTTTCATCCGACCATATTTTGCATGGAACCTCATGCGTGAACCTTACCAGCTCCTCGCCGCAATATTTGATTAGCTCAACCGACAGTCCGTCGGCGCCCGCGGCTTTGTTTTCGTTCTTTAGACGCATTATCGCTATTCTCACTTCGTCACGGTCGGGTAGCGGGACGTCAATTCCGTCGTCAACAATTGGGGTATCGGGATCTTCACATTCTCTGTGACATGCGCAACTATTTAACAGGTTCGAGAAGTGTTCCCTCTATAATTTAAGTATGCTCTGGATACCAGTCACCAGATCACCATCTTTGTTCTTACATAAAAACGTTCGGTCTTGAAAGCTTCTGTGAGCCGCCCTAACTTTCTGTTTGTATATTCGGGCGTTTTTCCTCTTGGCCAGCATCTCAAGCTTCTCGCTCACACCTAATTCGTCTCTCTCTTTTTCCCCACTCCCGGTAGCGATCTCATATGGCTCGTGTTGCACCCGATGGCAGTGTGGTCCTACAGATGGTCTTTTCTTTCTGCAGTAGCATGACATTTCTCGTCGTACCAACTGTTTTTTCGGACTCGTCAAAATCCGATTTCTTCTTCGGCGGCGGTACGTAGAGAACGAGAAATGCTGTTCCATTGCTCGTGCATGCCGGATTGTTGGGCAGTACTCTCTGAGAGCAGGAGTGAGAGTCTAGTGGCGAATCTTCTGGCTGTCTGTTGTGATTGCAGATTTTTGATGTTGAACATTCTTTGCGTAGGTAGATGTACGTTTTTTGCTGCCCAGATGCGTGTGCGCAGTTTGGCCGCAAAGAGGTAATGATCACAGTCGGTGTTGGGCCCTTGGATCGTACGTACATCTAATACTAGAAGCGTGCATCAATTACAACTGGTTTCCATCTATTACATCTTTTCCATCGGAACGTGGGCGCAAATGAGCGAGATGTTAAAAAATCGCGCTTTGATGCGGATTATTAGGAGACACTCACCCATCGGAGTGAACGACAGTACTTGGTGACGAAGTCTCTCTCTCACAGCAAGTCCAACACCGAATTAGCGCTCCCTTACAGGAGCTGTAGTAGACGTCACAAGGTCCTATGTTTTTCTTGCCTTGCCCCGTCCATTACATCTCTTGAACGGCAGTGATGTCAGCCTTTACTCTCACGAGGACATCAACCAGCCGGAGAGAGGCACCTTGCCCATTATGGGACCGGACATGTCAGGTGCGTGCCCTAAAATCGTAGTCCTTAGTTCGTTTGCAATGGTCGTCATTAGTATAGGAAGTTCTCATCCCACGCTTTGTACATCTTTTCATTGGGGGAGATTTTTAAGTGGCGGGTCCCAAAACCAGCGCACAACCTGCTATCCTGGGATGCTTCGCAATTAAGGAGATCGTGTGCCATAAATAGTGGAAATGTTTGTCCCTTGGAATAGATAAATAAACTGGAAAAATTGGCTTCTTTTAATTTTTAAATTTTTTTTAAAGTCAACCGTCAATGGACCATCCTTTATGTGTGTATTTGTATGTATGTATTTTTTTATTTATTTATTTTTGTTTTGTAGTTATGGCTGCGTTGAAAAATTGAATTACAGCCGCAATAGGAAGCAAAGCACAGCGTCTGCTCTCCGAACTATTGATACTCTTCACATACACACACACACAACCACACCTGTCTACATACTTATATTGTTGTGTTTCTTTCATACTTAAATCTGCACATTGTACGCTTGTTAGTGCCCGATTGTTGAAGCTCCTTGGGCGGCTGCCGCATGCCTTTAACTGTCTTGGTCTGATTCTTTTGCCGCAATTCCATTTGCTTTAATTCCAGCGGTGTCCAACAGCAGGAGCAGCACTTACTGTTATGGTCTTTTTTTTCTACTTATTTCCTTCTTCCGTGCTTCCGTTATACTCTTACACATACTCGTACACATAAATTGTTTATTTTTGTGCTTAATACTTCTTATTTGTTTTGCGTTCATTTACAACTTTATTGTTTGGCAGTAGTGATGTCTTGGATAACAGTAAAAGCACACAGGTTCTCAATTACATCAAATTGTCCATCGAGGGATTATTTTAATCTGCGTCAACGGTGCAAGTGCTTCAGAGTAGTTTTATGTGCACATAAAAACATATAAAGGTAAGGATCACTTGGAAAAGGATTAAGATGACCTTGGATTAAAAAAATGAGGGACCTGCGGCACGTGAAACTTAAGAAAATTCAACATTTGAAATTTATTTGCATACCAGCTATAAAATTTTGCGTTCATGTACAGCTCGGGGTTGTTTTTTGCATTTAAAGTTTGCTTCGCCTCAAACAAAAATGGAAATAGCGCGAGAAACTTTATGATTGGAATGCTGCCATCTGAGAAAATATAATTTCAAAACTTTCTATTGCGAAGGGTGTCCAGATGGCAATGATAGTTTTTCTAATTATTAAGTTTGAACAGCTGTTCAAGTTACCAGTAACACCCAGCTGTCAAAATATTCAGCAAAGTTTGCCATTTCATCAGGTATCGCTTCACGCTTGCCGAATGTGTGGAAGCTATTAAAAAGTATTGTTGAAATTTCTGCTCAGTTGTAAATACGAGATCTGGATTTTGGACAATGAATCTTCTTCAACATCTTCCTGAAACTACTATTTAAGAAGCAGGCACAATCCACCAGTGTCCAACCAAGTACGCCTAAATAGAATGTTTGAGGCGCTTTATGACACGTCAGCATAACTACGGCGGACCTTATTTCTCTCGAACTGGCGAAGCAAACCAAGGACGATAGATTTACAAGGTTTGCTCTTTAACTATGGTGAAAAAAAATTGTGAGAGGAACTTCGGCTGCCAAGTCACTTGGGAGATTCAGCCGAATTCTGCACGATCATTTCACACGAATATTCGCAGATTCGTCCAATTGTCTCGTCGTTCAGATACCAACGAAGCAACATGAGCGGGACTGTGTTGATGTTTTTTCGTATGATGGAAAGAATAATGATATGGCGCCTATAGTGGTACCGTTACTTTGCTTTTAGCGAATTTGACAATGAATGTCGTCATATTAGCACCAGTATGGCCAGATTACAATTTTCGCAACTTGATTTGGCTTTTTTTTCTTATTTAGTCTCGAAGTTTTAGTTCTTTCTTCTGGTGTAATTAAAATGAAATGTTTATAATTTTGTAAAATATACACCTTTTAAAATTAGTTCAATAATTCACTCAGTTTTATTTAGCTTCACTTTTTTTAACATCTGGTCCCATCGGCCGCGGTTATTGTGGATGTTCTTCTCCTTCCAGCGATCAAATCTCTCTCTCGCTACTGCAGTGCTGCCTAGCTTTAGATATAAAAACGCACTAAAATGCCCATTTAAAAAAATAAAATACCAATATTTTATTGAATTACTTAAAGAACTTTGTATGCGTGACAAATTGTTTTTGAAATGTGCGTTTTTTTAAATAAATGTGTTATGGTTATGTGCACTTTATTTTTTTTGCTAAGAGAAACTCTTTTGTTAAGAGAACGACTTGTTTGCCATATTTGAGGTTATGTTACAAGATAAGGTACGCTTTTTGTAAAACTGTCGTTATGGTTTCTTCAGTATTTTCTGGTATTTTGTTGCTTATTTTTACTTTGAATAAACCTCTTTATGCCCTATGTCCCACTAAGGATTGAAGACAGGAAGAAAGGAGTACACCTCTATGGTTTTAATTCGCATTCAGTAAATTCAAACGCTTTTTAAAATTTGTAAAAAGGTTTTCAATGTTAAGAAGAGTTGAGAGAAGAAGATTTAATATTCTAACATAACCTCCAAAGGAGCAAAAAATTAAATTCCACTTTCAAAATACCAAATTTTATAAGAATCAACAACGTTTCATTAGCACTCAGTGTGACCGCTTTTAACATTATTTTGTTTAATAATATGGTTTTTTTTCACTTTTTCTTACACTTCGGTAGCTTAAAATTAAAAAAAAAATTAAAAAAAGAAACAAACACCTAATTTAAAAAATTTCGCATTTTTGGTATAAAATATCGCTAAATTTATTGCGAAGAGCAAATGGTTGGCAACACTGCACAACTCAGCTAATGCGACGTCACGCACTCTCTGATGAGCGCAATCTTGTTTCTATCATTCTTGGTTTTTTCGAATTTCACCACCACAATCTCAGTTTTTTTGTAAACCCATGCCAAGGGTCGTCAGTCCATAAGCTGATTCTGTCAAATTCGCTCAGAGCCGAATAACGGTATCCTAAAGAGTACATCACAGAAAATCATTTCACCATGGAAGGAAACACCGTGACTGTCAATGGCTTTCATTATAGGGCGATGTTAATCCAAGAATGACAAATTACAAGGCCATCCGAAGCAAAATTGTAAGAGTAATTTCGGCTGCCACATCAAAGGGGATTCATTCATTCATACGCTCTTCCAATAAGTCGTTGGCAACAAAGTAACATGAAAGGTGTTGATTCTTTTATATATCACCCAGTTTTTGCCCACCTCTGTAAAGGAGCACAAATTCGGTTTTGGATTTGTTGTGAAAGAGAGACTTCGTCGCCAAGTACTGTCGTTCACTCCGGTGGATGAGCGTCTCGCAATAATCCGCATCAAATCCCGATTTTTTTAACATCTCGCTAATTTGCGTCAACGTCCCGACGCAAGAGAAGGACTATGTGTCTAAAGATTCCTTCTATGAGCGCCTGGAATGGAATTTTTGCCTGCATAACGGAACATCCGGTAACGGGCAGAGGCTGATCGACTTCGCCGGGGCTCGAAACATGGTAGTCTGGAGGACCAGATTCTAGAATAAGAAAATACACCAAGCTACCTGGCTGTCTCCTGATCGAAAAACACGAAACCAGATCGATCATGTTGCGATAGATGGAAGACACGCTTCTAGTGTATTAGATGTACGCACGATCCAAGGGCCCAACACCGACGCGGATCATTACCTCGTTGCAGCCAAACTGCGCACACACCTCTGTGCAGTAAAAAACGTACATCTACCTACGCAAAGAATGTTCAACGTGAAAAAGCTGCAATCGTAACAGACAGCCAGAAGATTCGTCACTCGACTCTCACTCCTGCTCTCAGAAGGTACTGCCCAACAAACCGGCATGCACAAGTAAAGAAGCAGCATTTCTCGGTCTCTACGTACCGCCGCCGAAGAAGATTTGGACGAGTCCGAAAAAACAATTGGTACGACGAGGAATGTCATGCTGCCGAAGAAGGAAAAGATGCTGCCTATCGAACCACGCTGTGATTGGGCTGTTTTCTTTAGAGTATCATTACTGAACAAGTTTCCCAACATTTCTAAGACTTTAGCACCATTGAATCCATTTTTAACGTGAAAATTATTACAAGCTCGTTGTTGCAAATTCAAATACATTTTTAAAACTGTAAAAAATCGAAAACACATGCAGAGGTATGTAGATTTACTCAAGACGGCGTCTGAAATTGCCAAGCAATATCGATAAAATTGTGGTGGAAATATTAATCACGGATACGGCAACCTAGCAAAAAAAACATAACTCAAATCAGTTGTCTTGGCGGTTGTTTCGGGCATTTTTGATCAAGGAGGCATATCGGCTGTCTCAACTGAGGAGTTGATAAATTATTGTTGACGGGATCTTTTTTAATCAATCTAAAGCTACCATTGAATTTTAAAATAATCGACCACTTTCGGGTACTTTTTTTATTTTCCCGTCATCGATGTTGTCATTTCCACTTGATTTTGAATCTTTGTGAAAGTTAATCTGAATCTTTGTGAAAGTTAAATCTTTCATTTGAAGTAATGCTTCGATTTGGTATTTTAATTTACCACTAAAGTGATTGCATTAATTTTAATGCAGCACTTAATAAAAAAATTAAACATTGCGCAAGAACTTCAACTCTTCTCCTCAGCTCTTTGTGTACAAATTAGAAATATTTCACTCTTACAGAAATTGATAAACTCAGTGTTGGGGGTAATTAAAAACTGTCAGTTCTTAATCGTGCAAATAAATTAATAAAGTTACTTTAATCAAGTTGTCTACAAGTAGAATAACAACAATAACTGTAGTTACAAAATAAACACATATTTTTATTGATGCCACACGAAGGCAAGCATTTACTTGGATGACTTTTAATTTGTAATCTAGTCAAAGGCGCGTCAACGCATGAAAGGCATGCAGAGGCTGGTAGGTTTACATTTATTCTGCGCTATGTATAAAAATACAATACATTCACAAACACGCACACATAAACGCACGCACACAAGCAAACTTACTTAGCTGCCTACCTACATCATTAGCCACGCAAATTTCCATGCAAATTCATATTACACTTACTCGGAATACCAAACAAAAATGATGATGGCGCATAGCAACAAAAATGGATCAGAGCGAAGCCGTTGCACGAGGCTCGACTATGAAAGTTGATGCTGCCTCCAAGGTAAACTTTTGTAATGTATTGACCTCAATGAGTCGGGAGCGGCAAATGTTCAAGTGTTGCCAACAAATTAGTGGCTTGACCGCAAAATTGCGCGCGAATGCGGGGGCGTATGAGTAATGTGTGACAAATGTTGAGAAATTCTCTGAAGGAATTTTCTAACTCCTAAGTGACATTTTCAATTTCAGTACAAACAATTTGAATTAGTAAAGAATGAAGGCAGTCATTGCACGCGATTGGAGTGATTCTCATATAATTGTTGGCGTTATTTTAGAAGTATTTCTCATTCAGCATCAATTCCCAAAAAAATCTTAAAATCCTATGCCGCTATAATATTTCACTATGTTGTTCCATAAGTTTTGTGGCTCGATACGAAAAACTCAATTTTATAGTTTGAATATAGTACACTTTATTAATTACTATAGTCTCCTTGAACATCAAAACACTTGTTCCAAAGAGTTTCGAGTTTGAAGAAATTATCAAAGTGCTCTTGTGACTCAGTGCCTTGTCCTGATGAAAAACAATTCTTTTCTTTTACAAACTGGGTATTTTTTTGCAAATTTTTTCCTTCAGCTAATCTAAAAGGTTACAATATTATTCAGATAATTGTACAGATATGGTTTTACCAGTTTGCAAGTAGTCCACAAACAAAATTTATTTCGCATCCAAAAAAACTGGTGTTAATACCTTCTTGGCCGATTTCTGGACACATACTCGTTAAGGAGTCGAAGAACCTGGTTCACACCACGCTTTAGCCTTTTGTTTTGATTTAAGATTATGGTGATAGACCGAAGTCTCATCCATAGTGATGAGTCGATGCACAAAATCCACTTTATTCTTTCGAAAACGCTCTAAATGTTGCTGAGAAAGTCGCATTCGAATGTGGTTTTGTTCACTTGTTAGCGAAAGCGGCACCCTTTGTGCACACAGCTTTCTAAAACCCAATTCTTCAGTCCAAATATTGTTTACACTGCCCAATGAGGTGCCTAAAGCTTCTACTAAATCTCTTTCGTTCACTCGACGATTTTCCAATACGATGTCCTGTATTTTTTCTACGTCTTCTGTTGTTGATGCTATTTATGGACGTCCTTTACGTGGATTGTCTTCAAGGCTTGTACGGTCACGTTTAAATTCAGCAACCCATCTTTCTACTGTACTGATTGATGGCGAAAAGTCCTTATACACTTTCAGCATTCGTTCATAAATTTCCCTTGCCTTTAGACCTTCCAAAAATCACTGCACGATACTTGAATTCTTCCATTGACACGCCGATATAAATGGCTTTTAAACAAAGGAAGAATTGACAGATTGAAATGAAACTTCTGATATATTCATATTATATGAATAGTGTAGTATTCGCGTAATGCTACGCTTGTTCGAACCTCTTAAGTTGAAGTAAATCTAATTCAATCTCCGATCAATTCAACTAGAATTTGTATCTCCGAAAAGTGTATTTTTTTATATATGTATATGTATTATATATGTGTATTAATTTATATTCTATTTTTTTAGTTATTTAAATCATTTTCGATAGTTATTCTACTTTTCGTTGTAATTAGTTCATAGGAAGTTTGCCTTGATAAATTAAATAATATTAAATAAATAAATCTTTTTCAATTTCTATGGCCTCCAAAGCTATCGGGTGTGATTTTGTTTAAATGCGGTAAAATTCACGCAATCAGTCGAGTGCAAATAATAATTCATGTCGTATAATTTCAATCTCCACACAACAACGTGCAAAACGGCATACCACGCATGGGGAAGTGCACATGAATTAAAGTTCATGCAGGTGTATGAGTATGTTTTATTGTTTTTTTTTTCTGGGATGACGCCCGTGGAGAGGAAACTCTCATGAGTACTGCAATACAGGCCTAGCAGTATGCACGGCTTGTAGGTGTATGTATACATACCATAGGTGTACGAGTATGCGGGTGTTAAGTAGCAGCCGTAGCCATTTAAAATGAGGTTATATAATTTTTCCTATTGCAATATCAAATAAATAATGAGTTGTCATAAAGCGATGCGCGTGGCTATACATTTTGATGGGTCAGATAAATATGCTGCATCATGCATGGCATATACATAATATAAGCGGTTATAGGGCTTGTACTTGTATTTAGCTGAACTCGAGAGTCATTTAGCTAACTGAAATACCTTTGGTTTCAGCATCTGCCTGTTAAATAAACAGTTTAAATTGCACAATTATCCGGACATCCAATTAACCATTTTATACATTTACAGAAGTCTATTAGGGCAGGCTACCCAATTAAAAGCGAAAATTGAGTAGATTAGGATGGCAAAACAAAAATATTAAAGAAAACAAATTTAACTATTTTTTAGGGTTATTCTGAAGCACCAAAATTACAAAAAAAAAATTAAAAGTTAAAGGAAAACACAAATTAGTACTTTAATCGATTTTTTATTTTTGGTATAATTTTTTGAACATTTATGGCAAATTAAAAAAGTTTAAAAGTTAAGAGTTAAAAGAAAAAACAAATTAGTGCTTTAATCGAACAAAAAAAGAAAAAAATAATAATCTCGATTTTTTTTTTTTTGGGTTTTGGTATAATTTTTTGGACATTTGCCGCAAATTAAATAAAAAATATTTAAATCTCGTTTTTTTTATTTTTAGTATAATTTGTGGCAAATTAAAAAACGAAAAAAATATTAATCTCATTTTTTTTAGCATAATTTTTTGGTTGTTTGTGTCAAATTGAATTGTAATTTTCAAAGCGTCGGTGGCACGATAAATATTAAATCCATCCAGATCCATTAAATATATCCAGATACTGAAATCTATCCATCCATGCCAGGAAAAAGCTTGATTCTTGGACGACGTACAATAGTTTTCCCATCTGGTCCCATCCTATTTATTTATTGGTTTCGTCGGTCCAAAGTACTGAAAAGATTTGTCTTTGTGGGCTTTTGTTGCTGTTTGACATGTCTTTTTGAGAGGAGTGTTTTTTTCTGCTTATGCGGCCAAACAGCTGGGCTTCGATAAGTCGCCTTCCTACAAGCTTTCTGGACACCTGTACACCAAATTCTTGGTTTATTTCAGCATTATTTGCCGTGCCGACTTAAATGGATCTGCTTTGCTCTGGCGTATTATGACTCTATCCACATTAACATTAGTTCTAGCGGCATTGGTTTTCTTTCCGTTTTTTGCTTAGATAGGATTAATCTTTCTTAACTAAATTAAGAGCATTTTAAACCATTTTCCGAGAGCAGACCATCATTTCAGCTATTTCCGCATAGCTTTTTCCGTTTTGACTCATACCAAATGGAGACCGGCCTCTACGAATACCGAAAGTAGACACCATGTAAATAGGATGTCAGCGCTTTTGGCGAATCTAAGCAGAGCTGGGAGATCCGCTTTTAAGACGTCCTCCAGACCCTCAAACAATGGGACTCCCAGGCATTTTAACGTGTTTTTAATAATGCGGGACAAACGCACAGAAGGTGTTCTAAAGTTTCCTCAACATCCTCTCTGCATTTCCTGCATTTGTCCGTCAATATCTTGTACGCACGTGCAACCAATATATTATGACCTGTTAGCATACCTATAATATTATATATAGTTCTGCAGTCCTTTCGCGAGAGCGTAAGTATGAATTGAGCCAGTTTTTTGTCGTTAGTTCTTCACATAACTTTTGCTGTTTTGCATGTGATCAGATTAGCCCACCTAGCTCCCACTCGCCTTTTCATGTGGTCGTCCATTTCATTGTATATTGTATTTAGCGGTTTTGGTATGACGTTCTCTTGTTCAAATGCTAGTCTCACAGCACTTTTTGTTATCTCATCTATTATTTCGTTTCCCATAATTCCTTTGTGACCGGCTTTCTTTCCCCACAGCAAAAACTTCCGCTTGGAAAATACTGCTGTGGTCTGGCAGCTTGATAGGCTGCCTAATCCTAGTTTTGAGCAGTAAATGCTCGCTCCCACTCCATCTAAAGTTTTAGAGCCGTCTGTATAGATGTGAAAAGCCCTATGGCCAGGCTTCATGCCTTTGTGCCATCCCTCCTCTTCAATTGTAGTACGAAGTCATGCAGTCTGTGCAAACTTTCCTACTGAGCTGTGTCCGAAGGTTCTACAGGTGAATGTTCCAGCAGCCACCAACTTCCTCGCGGATTTCGCTGCTAGGTTTTCCGCCATAAGGTCAATAGGTGGCATGCTGAGTATCATCAGTGGCTTTCATCGCTCCTGTTATGCACAGAACAGTGAGTCGTTGAATCCTTTCCAGTGGCTTTAAGTATATCAGTTTTCTTGTCGCAGTCCACCATACTAAGCCCCATACAGCAATATCTGTCTAACTACTACTTCAAGAAAGGCTTTACGGTACGTTTTGCACCGAGAGCCGAATGGAGCAAAGGGAAGGTGATTGGAAGATACGATATCGAAATTTATACCGATGGTTCTAAGATGAACTGTGGTGTGGGAGCTGGCTTCCATTCGGGGCCACAGACAATCGCAGACAGTCAAGCAGCTATAAAGGCCTTAAACTCCAACTACATTTAATCCAAAGTGGTCTTACAGTTACGGGTTCCCGGTCATAGGAACATACGGGGCAATGAGATAGCGGATGAGCTAGCAAGAAAAGGTTTGACACTAGACATAGCAGAGGCGGTGGCAGTATCCACCACACTGAACACATTAAAAGCATCCATTGTTTCACACTATCGTACTTTAGCCGAAAGAAGATGAAAGCAAATAACCACATGTATTACAACAAAAAACGAATGGCCTTCATACAAAATCCAAAGGACGAATGACCTGCTAGGATGTTCTCGGCCAAACATTTCACGCATCACTGCAACCCGTACAGGTCATTAGAAAGTAGGGGATCATGCAGCTAGACTCAATGTACCCTTCAATTCTATCTGCAGATGCTGTCAAGCGAAAGGGGCGAAGGAAAGTCTTTTCCACTATTTATGTGAATGTCCGGGGCTAGCCAGGGCACGACTCCGCTCCTTCGGTAAGCCTTTCCTACGACAAATTAAGGAGATCTCAGACATCGAGGTAAAGGATTTGCTGTTATACTTGGGCATCACTAAATGGATCTGAAAAAAAAAACATCACGAGACAGTGGTAGTAAAACGGTGCTGGTCACTAATTAGGAGTATTTCAGTGGAAATTCTCAACCACCTTAACAACAACAACAACAACTACTGCCGTATAGCACCATCTGAGAGGGTGATAGACCCCAAGTAACGCCCAGCATTCTTTTACATGCGTTCAACGCGTTACTGGCCTTTTTCACCCTTTCCTCAACATTGTGCTTCCACAGCAATTTACTGTCTAGTATTACTCCGAGGTACCTTGCACGATCTTTGAATATATGTATATTAATTACTATTTTAATGATGAAGATATGTTCGCTAGGATGCACTCAATACAACCTGATGCGGTGCAGTAATAGGGCAAATCCTTCAATTTGAAAAATACCATGCGTAATTTACAAATATGAAAATATCATGTAGTTTGCCCTCTGATGTCGTCTACAACACAATAACTGAGTCACGATACTTTGTTATGTCTTGGCCACAGGGAAATATTATATTGGGTAAACCTCGCTCAGGTCTCTGGTCTCAAATATTCATTAGCCCCCAATTTAGATACTTTGGCGAGACATTGCATTCGGTATCTAGAGTGTACCGCACGTATCTATATTCGAATCTTTCTTCTTCTTCTTCCTTCATAGCGTTACAACGCGGGGTGCGTCAAAGCTTCCTTCAAAATGCTCCTCCAAAGCGGTCTATCTTGAGCTGTTGCTTCGTAGTTACGTATTCCCAGCTTCTTAAGATCGTGTTCCACTGCGTCTATCCAACGGTTCCTCGGTCTGCCTTTGGCCTTCACGCCCATTAGCTTTCCTGTCAAGGCTTTCTTCACTGTACAGTCAACAGGCATACGGATCACATGAGGCTTTACAAAACTCAGAGCTGTCTCGTTCTGAGTTAGATCGTTCAGTTCCGAGTTCAATCGGATTCTATTGGTACCATAATCCATTCTTATTGGGCCAAAGATTTTTTTCACAACCATAAGAGTCCATACCTCACAACCATATGTTAGGATTGGTCGAATAAGAGTCTTGTACATAGTGAGCTTTGTAGCTTTAGACAAAAGTCGGGATTTGAACAAGTTAAGGTGGGCGTAATATGCTTTGTTGGCGGCGTTGGTGCGATCCCTGACGGCGGAAGTTGAATCAGTTGAGAGAATAGCGTGTTCATCTGCATAAGCACATATTTGGGTTGTTTTAGTCATCAAGGTACCACCTTTGTTGACTTCCCTTACGACAAAGTGTAGCATCAAATTGAATATGACTGTTGATAAGGCATCACCTTGTTTTACACCTGTTTCAATAGGGAACGACTCTGTGAACTTCCCTTAAATGATCACTTTTGCTTGTGTATTTGTGAGCGTTGCGCTAACGAGCCTTATTAGTTTGGCAGGTATTCCAAGAATAAGCAATATGTGCTGGATCCTATCTCTTTTAACACTGTCGAAGGCTTATTTGAAATCAATGAACAGGCAGTGAGCATCTAGCCCGTATTCATAGTGTTTTTCAAACATTTGGCTAAGAACGAAACATTGGCCGATTGTAGACTTGCCTCTACGAAATCCGCATTGGTAGTCTTCAATTATTCTTTCAGCATTTCAGCATGATTCATTCATAGAGAACATTTGTAAAGAGCTTGTAGGCCGTGTTATGCAGTGAGATACCACGATAATTATCGCATACTCTCTTATCACCTTTTTTGTGTACTGGGAAGGTTATGCCTCCTAGCCAATCAATGGTATGGATTCTTTTTCCCATACGTCTATTATTAAATGGAGTTCAGCCGCTATAGAGTTTGATCTTGAAACAGATGACAAGCTAATCGGCTTTGGCGAATCACAACGAACGATATGGGGTCATCGTAGCGCCGATGTATTGATGAACTATGATTTCAATATAAAGCTGGGCCAGAACTTGGGCTCCATATATTATCCAAGCTTAGAAATTGGACAAAATAGTAACTGCTATTATTTCAATACATGCGTGAGTCGACCGCAAAACCTACTGCTGGTATGCCACGCTCAAAGGCAATCAACTGGTAGTTGTATTACAGATAAACACTATGACATACACATCGGACAGGTTAAGTATGTATGTGTGTCCTTTGTGCGCCGAAATCAATTTCCTGCCATCGCTAATGTGCTCCAGTTCAGCAAATTTTTGCCGTACGTTTCATATCAAATTCTTTAAAACGCTAAAACACTCCCTGTTTTCTGTTGAATCCTCTTTTCTTTTATTACGTTGATTTTTATTTTGCTCCGTGTCATCATAAATGATTGATGGCTACAGCCTGTTGCTGCGTAATACACCACAAATGTTTGGCAATAAATTCATAAAACGTATTTCGATCACTTATCACTGCATATGGCTTCTCATATATGTTTGTGTATGTATTAGATCCGTTATAAGGTGCGTTTCATAATCATAAGACACGCCTAATTTTTCAAAGTATTTTAATTTATAGATTTCAGAGGAACTTAAAAATTTTACACATCGATTAAAGTGACAAAAGTTATCTGTTTCATTGCAGAATTTAGAACTTTTTTTAATATAGAGTTTTTCAATAAGGGCGGGTAGATGTTGAAATGGAATAAAATGGTGTTTGCTGTGTGGCACGTAGCGCCGTCCTGCTGGAACCACATGTCGTCTAGGTCCATATGGTTCAATATGGGCCATAAGAAATTGGAAGGGCCACCACGTCTACCGAAAAATGGGCGCAATGCGCGCAACGTTTGCGTTAATGAACACTCATTTTGATAATAAAGTTTTATCATTTGAACGTGCTGTTCAATCGTGTAACTTGCCATGATGTTTTGGCATAAGCAACTGGATAATAAACAAAAGATTTGACAGATGGCACCAAAATGGCTGCCACAGGGCGCCAAAATCGACCCGCGCCAATTGAAAACCCCTATACATAAAGATAATTTTTAGCAAAAACGTTTCAAAATGATAAGACACTGTTTAATTAAAGTGGTCCTTTAACAAAAGTATACTTTTTTCGAATTTTTTTTCTGTCGTCTAGAATATTTTAGTATTCTATGGAAACAGCATTTGCTTTTGCGACACAAAATGACCTTTTTTCATCGATTCTGCTAACTTTTTAAGTAAATTTACATCTAGAGAAGCCGCCCATTCTGCCTTAATTGAAGCTGGTTGGTGCTGTCAAATTGGCGATTGCTGGCATAAAATCTTCTGATTAATATACCCCAAATGTTTTTTATTGAGTTTAGATCCGGAGAACTGGCCTAGTTTCTATGGAACAGTCGGTCAAATACTCCCTTGTTTCTCTTACGTGGATTCGGGCGTTGTCTTGCTGAAAAACGAAGGGCACTTCCCGATTATCCTGAATAAAAGGAAGGAGACTATTTTCCTAAACGCCTTTGTATTCATGCGCGATGATGTAAACTGTATATCAAGAGTTGCTTTCGATGTAAATACACCCCAAACCATAATAGAACCTCCACCGTAGTTGCGCTTGGAAAATAAGCAAATCTCTCGAAAAATTAAAAAAACCCTCGGGTCCATCAAGGTTCTATTTTTTTTTCATCCGAAAATATAACCTTTTTAAACAATAATATGAAAGTGGGCAACATTAAAAATACTCCAAATATCACTGTAACATAACCAGTTGGTGTCTAGTTGCTTTTCTCCAAACTAAAGACGCGCCAACTTGTGCCGTGGCAAAAGATGGGGTTCTTTTCTTATTTTTGATAATTTTAAATGATTTCACGTCTGTAATGTGCGCCAAATTGTTGTTTTTGAAACCTTATTTTGAACAACAGTGGCCAAGTTGGCGCAAGACTTAGTCGAGTTAGAAACTTTTCTTATGATTGCTCGCTGTTCTCGACTTGATAGTGATAATTTTCTTCCAATGGGCTTCAAAGTGTTGTGATTCTCAGTACTCCGTAAAAAAATCCAGATAACACAACAACTTCTGCCTGTTTTTTTTGCAACTAACTTGATTGACAAGCCTGAATCCTTGTAGGCCAATATTTTTCCACGCTCCTCTTGTAATAATATTGAACCTGTCTTATCATTATGAAACGTCGAAAAGACTAGGAAAAGTGCAGCTGCTTGGAAAAAGAGAACGGTTCTACAAAATAGAGTGAGCTTTCGCACCAGAAAGAATTTATGAAAGTCTTAAGTCTGTAACTGTTAAAATGACGCCACATAAAAGCTACTCCGTAAAGTAAAAGCGAGCTTATGTTAGTTCGTTCAAAAATTGTATACCAAATGTGTCTTATGATTATGAAACGCACCTTAATATAGAACATTTTCGAAAGGCAAACATAAAGTGGTGTTATTGACGAGATACGAAGGAAAAGAAGCCCGATTGTGGCTCATGAGCAGCCGGAAGTGTCTATCCATCAGGAAATTTTAATAAATCATACGAAATTTGGCGGTGGTGGAAATCGATTTCACATTAAAAAAAAACAGAGTGAAGCTAACACACACACACATACGCACACTCATAACAATCATATGGGCATACATATATAAATAAATGTACTTAGGAAGCGATTGCTTTCGCGATAAGATGACGCAGGGCGATTTCTTAAATATTTAAATTAAATTTTTGATACAAAAACAAAACATAAAGCTTAATATTAATAAGCATACATACATATACAAACATATATGAACATCTTACAAACATTTGCGCTTACATAAATAAGTCACTTGAACTTTTTGCAGTCTTCGTTATATTTTCATGCTAAATTTTTTTTCAAACAAAAAATCTCACGAATTAAAATTCCAAACTTTCTATGAAATTCACAAACTTTTTAAAAACTACCAAAAAATTATAATCAAAATTTGCAACCTGCTTTAATATAGAGCTTAAGTGGCAGGAATCCATCGCGGTGTCCGCTATTAGACAATCTCCCAGGTCACTACTCAAACCCGCACTTCGCAGATTTCACACGAATAAATTCCCAGTTTTTTCAGATTATAGTTCAATCTAAAGGGTGGCTAAACTTCAAGGGCCGATGTTGAATGTGAACCACACCTAAACGTCAAGTTTTTTTCTACATTTCATTTGACATTTTTTCAATTTCAGACTATTTGAACCATGGAAAGATACACAAACGAGCAATGCGTTAAAGTTATTCAGACATATTATGAAAACGGGCGGTCAAATCAAAATACATATAGCGCACTTCGTGATTTTTTCAGTCAATTAATCGTCCACATGTGCGTACAATCGGGAAAATTGTGCAAAAGTTTGAGCAAACCGGGTCTGTAGGAGATGTGAAAACACCAGTGCATGCTCGTACAGCTCGTACTACAGAAAATATTGCTGCTTTTCGCGATAGTGTGGTTGAAGAGCCTTCCACCTCAACTCGTCGACGTGCCCAACAATTGCACTTCTCACGGTCGTCGTTGATGAACATTATGCATAAAGACTTGCATTTACACGCCCACAAGGTGCAATTGACTCAAGAACTAAAGCCCCTTGACCATTTCAAGCGTTCTCAATGGTCAGAATGGTGGAAGGAAATGGCAACAGTGAATGAGCAATTTTCGAAGAAAATCATCTTCAGTGATGAGGCACATTTTCACCTCAGTGGATTCGTCAATAAGCAGAATTGCCACACTCGGGCGAATGATAATCCAAGAGTGATTGCCGAAAAACCAATGCACCCACAAAGAGTAACTGTTTGGTGCGGTTTATGGGCCGGCGGCATCATTGGGCCGTATTTTTTCCAAAATGAGGCCGGTCAGGCAGTTACTGTGAATAGTGTTCGCTATCGTGAGATGATAACGAACTTTTTATGGGCCGAATTGGAAGATATGGATGTGGACGATATGCGGGTTAAACAGGACGGTGCCACTTTTCACACAGTTAACGAAACAATATCGCTATTGCGCGAATAATTTGATGGCCGAATAATCTCACGTCGCGGCGATGTCAATTGGCCGCCAAGATCATGTGATTTGACACCGTTGGACTTCTTTCTTTAAGGTTATTTGAAAGAAAAGCTGTACATCTATAAGCAAGCAACAATTCAAGAGCTAAAGGATGAGATAATTCGGCACATTAACGGCATAGAACCTTAATTATGCCTCAGCGTCATCGAAAATTTGGACCATCGGATGGAGGTGTGTCGCCGAGACCGTGGCGGCCATTTGGCCAATATTTTGTTCGATACGTAATTGAGCTATACCAATATTATCAAAATAAAGAAAAATGACAATAGTTTCTTAAAAAAATTGTATTTCATTCAAAATTAACACCGGCCCTTGAAACTTAACCACCCTTTATAATTCCCTCTCAGAATTCCCGTGATAATACTTAAATTGTTCTTAAAACATTTTTCATGTCTCAAAACATTTTCGTTTATACGCACCCAAGAGTATCGGAAGTGCTTCAAACCTGGTAGAGTGTCTCAATATAGTTTCCTGTAAATTTCTTCCTCTTTACTTGTCAGGCCAGAGTGTGCCCTCTTGCCCAAGTCACAAAAGGCCACCACACTTTTAAGAGGAATTGAGGCTCTTTTTTGTGAGTTGGTCAGCAAACTAATTTCCTTGAATGCCAATCTTATCCGTTAAGCTTTTTCGACCATGCCAAGTGAATTAAACTTCCCCCTGTAACCCTATTCGTGAAGCAAGCATAGAGTTGTTTCTTCTGGGAGATCGTGCAAATGGCTGTGCAGTCTTCAATGACCAGTGAGTATGCCAATGAGTATTCTCAATTTTTTCTCAGGGAGGCTTACGATGAGGCTGATTTAGAATAATAGTAATAATTAATTTCTAATAATTTCTTAGCCTTAGCTCTTCCTTGATGGTATATTATAGGGCTCAGGTCCTATTAATTTCAGGGTCATAGCTACTCTAACCAATGCATCCGCTGCCTCCATCGCGGAACTCATATGAATCGACTGCGAAGCATAATTCTGGATTCAAAGCTTTATTGGAAAACGAACTCCAAGGAAAGGATGAAGAAAACTTGTAATGCGCTCTTTACTTGTAAGAAGACATTTGGCAAAAAATGAGGTCTGCAACCGTATATAAACCACTGGGCGAACACTACGATCATCGGACGCATTTTGACTTATGGAGCTTTGGTGTAGTGGGACGCGGTGCAGACACAATCCTACCTAAAGAATCTCGCTAAAAGTCCAACGATTATAATGTGTAGGAATAACAGGTGCATATTAACATTTTATCCGATAGTCAAGCCGACTGGTGCAGAACGAAATTAGTAAACTCCTGTAAGAGGGAGATCAAATCTCTTGGGTGTGCAGGTTAGATTTCTCTGATATGGGTTCCAGGACATAGGAGCATAGAGGGAAGTGAAATTGAGCTTGCCAGGAAGGGGACTGAATTGGCCTCAGAGACCTCCTACCCGGTCATCGCATCCCCCTGACAGTTGTTAAAGGGGAACTACACAAATTATTTCTCAGGAAAGCGCAGAAAAGATGAAGCTCCATTTCTTCATATGCTATTTCGAAACCCCTTTGGCCCCAATACGATATACGAAGGACTCAGGAAGTTCTTTGGACTCCTCACCATTCAATTTCCAAACTCGGAGCTGTGTTTACCGGTCACTGGTTGGCCCGCACATACGCGGAAAAGCTAAGGCTACCATTTAACCCCCATTGCAGAAGCTGTGGGGACCTTTGAGAGAGGGAGTCTGTTGAGCACTTTCTCAGTAAATGTCCAGGTTTGATAGCTAGACGATTAAGGTCACTGGGTGTTCCTTTCTTCGACAGCCTGGGGCAGTGCGCCAGCCTAAATCCCATCAATCTTCTACATTATATCAACAGCTCTGGCTGGCTGTAGATTTCTGCCTGTTGGAGGTGTTATAATCGTATCAAAACGGCGCTTTAGTGCTACTTGAGGAGTGCCAGTCTGGCACTGATTGAACCATTTCACCTACCTACCTACCGAAGCAGCTTAGTTAGAGGATGTTAATCAAATGCCGGTATCACAATGGGCCTTCGAACCACTTAGAGTGTCTTGTCTCAAACAAACAACCTTTGTTACGCTTCTGAGTTTTTGAAAGTGAAATTGCCATTTTGGGTGAATTCGTTTGTGGGATTACTCGTTTTATTTTCTTTTTATCTACACTCTGCTGTTGGGGATCTGTGATAGAGGTATTATACCAGTATGAGTAGCCTACAAAGTGTGATGCTTCAAAATATTATATAACCTCTACCTTTAATTTAAAAATGTCTTCATAGAAGCATTCCGACAGCTTGGAAGACTTGTTGATTCCCATTACAGAGCAATAAACCGCAGCCCTGCAAACTTTTCCACTTTCGGACTATCCGTTATACTCGTACATGTGTCGTGACATATTCACGACAATCTTCTAAAGCTCATGCATCAGCCCCAGATTATTATTTTGATGACTCCCTGACACTTTTCGTGGCCTTAAAATTGAAGAAGACGTACGGGTAAGTATGTCTTTGCTAATATAACTTTTCACAGAAACATTTTGCTTGCTTATTTAACCGAGCAAAGGACTAGTGTGTGCCACCGACTTCTACCGTTATCATGGCAAGCATGTAAACACATGTATACACGTACATAAATCCATATTGTGCCACTGATTTGCATATATGAATGTTTAACTGCCCTATCAGCAACATTCTTGGCATTGGCAATGAGTAAAGGGTAGGCAAGGGTATTGCTTGATATAAAAACAAAAACAAGGAACACAAATGAACAAAAATGGCAAAAAGACTTGGCACCAGTTAATAGTAATCGTAAGTGGGTGCGCAGCTTATCGCTCCACAATTGGCTTTGAGTATGCAAATGAAGTTTGTACGAATGTAGCAGCAGTTCATTCTTGCCATTGCCAGAACTTTTTGTAATTGTTTTCGTGTTTGTCTTTTCTTTTTTGTTGTTCACAGCCCTGAGCAGGTCAGTGCTTCCTCAACTTAGGCCAATCACTTCCTACTGTTAACCACGTGCACATAAGCCATTTTGCTTTCATACTTTTGAAGTACTTCGCTCTCTGCCTTCAGCACTTCGAAATACCTCAGCACGAGTTGGGAAGAGCGAATTCTTTGTTGTTCTGTAACAAATGCCGTAATAATTTAGGATATTCATCTCCGCCATCATCAGCTCTCATGGATATCGCGTGCATGTCTGCAAAGTAATTCAATTTACTTTGCCCTTGCGGTGCGGAGCTTGCGGCTGTTTTTATTGCACTCACACAAGAGTGTTGGGGGAAAAAGACTGAAATGAATGCTGTTTGCGCGATGAGTATAAAACTAATTATACTCATAAGACTGGCTTGGCAGATGTTTAGCATAGCATTTATGAGACATTCTTCAAACCACTCTTTGCTTAAAATGCTTCTGTAGTGGACTTCAAAGCAGGTTTAACAGATATCGGAGATGAAAAATCAAGAATTTTTTTTTTTCAGATTTAATTTTGTTTTTTTTTTTGGTGGTTGAGTGAGGATTCAAATGCCTTCGCATTTATAGCGACCAACGTCTACTGCGTTAAGGTCTAAATTTTTCTCAAAAATCGATTTTATTTTTTTGTTTTGAGGACACGCCATAGTCTCAAAAAACATATTTTGCTTATTCCTTCGACTAACTACTAGGTTTAACATTACTTTAACGACATCTGTTTGATTTTTTAATTTTAAAGGGTCCAGTTCAGAGATATAGTGGTCATCGCAAAACGTTTTTTTTTTTAGAGGAGCTCCCGGAGATCAGCTGTAGCTCCTTTCCCAATAAATATTTTTACTAATACTAAGTCTTAAAATACAGTTAAAAGATAACATAATACTTCACAAAAATATGTATGTATATGTGCAAGGGTGTTTTCAAATGAAAAACTATAAAGAAGCAGGAGAAAGGTTCAATCAATAATTTTAATATATAAAGGGTGGTTAAGTTTCAAGGGCCGGTGTTAATTTTGAATAAAATACATTTTTTTTAGGAAACTATTGTCATTTAGCTTTATTATGATAATATTGGTATAGCTCAATTACGTGTGGAATAAGATATTGGCCAAATGACCGCCGCTGCCTCGGCGGCACACCTCCATCCGATGGTCCAAATTTTCAATGACGCTGAGGCATAATTGAGGTTCTATGCCGTTAATGTGCCGAATTATCTCATCCTTTAGCTCTTGAATTGTTGCTGGCTTATCGATGTACACATTTTCTTTCAAATAACTCCAAAGAAAGAAGTCCAACGGCGTCGTTGACGTTTAGGAGTGGTTCACATTCAACAACGGCCCATGAAATTTAGGCCCTTTATTTAGGAAAAATAGGAACAAAAAAGTATCAATACAATAAAAATTCAATTTGTCTAAAAATAAATTAGACTAACTTCATTTGAAAAAAGTATATCTGCATTGGCCTTTCTTTACACTTTTTTTTCAACGTTTCTATAACGATTTTCTAATAATTAATATGTTTTTCATTTTGAGAAAGGACATCATTTATACGTTTAGGCATAGAGTCTGCCAAGTTTTGAAGAGTGGAATCACCTATCTTATCCCACTCTGCCACTAAAGCACCTTTCAGGTCTTTGATTGTCTCAAACTGCCGACCATTTTTATAAATACGGGCCGACAATATTCCCCAGAGGTCCTCAATTGGGTTTAAATCGGGATTTAGTACTGGCCAATCCAGAACTGAAATTTTTTTTGACGATAGGAAATCCCTAGTTAAACGAGCCATATGGATTGGGGCGTTGTCTTGCTCCAAACCGCAGTATCCGTATATATTTCCCGCAAACTCAATGAGAAAATCCTCTAATATTTCAACAAAAAATTCTGCGTGGGTTCTTGTCGGAAGAAAACAAATTGGTGACTTCACACCATGTCCGAAAGCGTCCCAAATCATCAAAGACCCGCCACCATGATTCCGCCAATATTTCTGGCAACCATCTGCGCCATCTAAGTTGAACTTTTTTTCGTCCGAAAATACAACGTAGCGGAATTCGTTAGTCCAAAATTTATATTTTCCGGCAAATGGTAAACGATCCTTAGTGTGGCGTGCTAATAGTCTTAGTAGTCCCGCAAACAATACTTAAATGTTCCGTCCTCGACCAACATTTTATGTATTCGTTTATCGGTGACCTTAAGACTTAAATGGTGTTTGATTTCCTTGTAAGACATTTCTTTTTGAGCAGCCAGACGACGAATTTCTCGTTTGCATCTGCTGTCGATGTTAGTTGGCCTGCCGTTTCGTCTGAGCCATGACTATATGTTTCTGGATTTTTAAGAAAGTATCTGATGGTATTCCAATGCCGATTTACCGATTTACTATGCCGACTCTTCATGAATACTTTTGCCACTTTCGTTTAGCCCTTTAATCAAATCACGCTCTTCATCGGATAAATGTCTTCCACGTGGCATTCTACAGATTAACCCATCAATAATTCAATTATTCATTGTTCAAAAGAAGTAATCTATTTTACTACGTTTTTCTTTATGATACCAACGCAAATAATACAACATTTTTTGATAACCTGCTCTCTATGCGTGCCAAATCAATACTGATCTCTGATTGCAAATATTTTGCAAGCGAATAATTAAGTTAGACTGCAAATACAGACTTTGGCATACCAAACAAAATGGTACCGTTACTATCAAAAAAGATATCGGTATAAAAAACTTTGCACATCTACTTATTTCTGTGAGGTATGTTTACAAATTTTTAGATCAATAAATTTAAAAGTTTTCTCAGAAAAAATTCTGGAAAATTCGTTTTTTTCGGCCTTCTAACCGTATATAACTCCTTAAAGGAAGTGTTAAATAGCAACGAACCTTCAATGACTTCA
Source organism: Anastrepha fraterculus (assembly GCA_037575425.1). NCBI lineage: Eukaryota > Metazoa > Arthropoda > Insecta > Diptera > Tephritidae > Anastrepha > Anastrepha fraterculus. Next base: position 4,605 of record JAYXIM010057490.1, on the reverse strand, counting down.
TGACAGGAAATAAATAGAAGCACTAACATGTAAATACACAGACGTATTTGTTGTCGTACATCTTAAAATTAAATACAAGTAATATTTCCAGATAAGGTCTGCCCGCAATTACAAAGGCAAGAGCAGCCGACTGAATAGTTTGAAAACAAAACGGATGATGTGCCATATGATGCCATTCTATTAAGTAATTTGGAGGAATAAGCAATTGCTGCAGCAAATATAAACGCACTATAACGAAACATACAGACTTAGCTCTTCTATTACTTCTCTACTACCCCACAATCGGACGAAGCTTTGATTAGTTTGAATGTTTGCGAAGAAATGTTAAGCGAAGATAAATCACCAAATTTTAATGAAAATAAAGCGGCACTGAGTTCCCAAGAGCAAATATTATAGAAAGTACGGCCTGAGAAGCGACAGCGAGGCGCAAAGAACTTCTAAAGCAGCACAAACATTTCTAATGCCCTCCCTTAATTTTATTTCAGTGAAAAGGGGCATAGTAAATACTTTGTTTAGCATTTCTTTGGTCAGCCGGTATTTTGTTTGAAAACTGTGAAATGGAAATTAATTGATATAATTCGTTAGTTTCTACAATATTAATTTAAGCTAACATAACTTTGGTAAATCTATAGGATTTGACGCATCTCTTAACGTTCTTCAATTAGTTGAAGAGTTTTTCCCATCAAAATCACCCAAAATAAAAAAATAAGACCAATTGTACATTTTCACTTTTAAACCACTATTCCTTTTTTTGTATTGCACACAGCTTTTGACAGCTACAAAGCACTTTCGAAACACTTCCTAAATAATGAAAACGAGAATACCCTCATCGAAATATGGAAACCAGAAGTATCGAGGCGGATAAAATAAAAATACCCGACCGAAAGGATTGGCAAACCAGAGTCATATCAGATGATAGTAGCCACCATATTTTTCTACTTACGACTCAAAGATGGACAATGGCACTGAATCGGGAATGTACTCGGAATAATTATCCTTAAATTCTTCCTTTAGACTCCCAGATCGGTGTAGCGTCTTCCAAGCTGAGATCTACGCTATTGACAAAGCAGCAAAAACAATAAGACTAATGGACCAAAAACCACTCTTATCCCATTTACCAGGAAAAGCGTTCTAAATATACCCACCCTGGGTAATATCTAGGAACTATATTAGATAAAAAACTCACTTGGGAGGCCCACCTCAACTCAGTAATAAAAAGGCAACGAAAACCCTTTGGACAACAAAACAACTCTTGGGTAAATCCTGGGGTCTGAACCCTAAAATGAGCTTCTGGATCTATACCCAAATTATAAGACCTATTGTACTATATGGGGCTTTGGTATGGTGGGTTAAAACAAATCAAACTACGACTATATCAAAACTATGTAAACTACAAAGGCTGGCGTGCCTAAGCATAACAGGGGCCATGAGAACTACCCCAACTGCTGGCATGGAAGCGCTTTTAAATTTACCACCGCTACATTTAGCAATACAAGAGGAAGCTACTATGCAAGCATTCTCTTTTCATATGAAAGAAAAGCTTAAGCCAGGAGATTTACTGGACACCTCAATATCTTGAACAGGGTTCAACATGCAGTATACATAACCCAGGCGAATGACCACACGGAAGCCATACTCAATTTTATAAAGAGATACAAGGTTATCTTCCCGTCACGGGAAGAGTGGAAGGCTAACCCAACGTGGCTAAATGACTACTCACATAAATGGTACACAGACGCTTCTAAAACACTCCAAGAAGTAGGAACAGGAATAGTGAGGCCTAGAGCACACAAATCCCTAACACTAAGTACAGATACCACAGTGTTCAATGCGGAGCTTTTTGCCATAATGTAAACAGTGGAAATCATACCCAAAAGAGGGTTCGAGAAAGTAAAAATTAAAATACTTTCGGACAGCCAATCGGCTCTCAACACCTTTAATAGCTTCACATTCAAGTCAAAAGTCCTAATAGAGTGTAGCAATGCACTCAAAAAACTGGCCACTCATAATCAGGTCTCACTGATTTGGGTACCAGGACATGAGGGACACGAAAGAAACGAGAAAGTAGAGTTTGTGCCAAAAAAAGGGGCAGAAGGCCTATTTATTGGACCAACCCTATTTTTCGGATTTAACTTAAATAATATAAAACAGGAAACCAAGAAATGGAATACCAAAAATCAGGGAACACTGGAACGGCACAAGCGGCCTTAATCGCTCCAAAAAGTTTTTGAACTTCAGCGCCAACAGAGCAAAATCTGCTCTAACCCTAGATGAAAAGGGCCTCAAATTACTCTGTGGAGCACTGACAGGTCACTTTGCCTGAAATAAACACTTGAACACAATAGGGTTATCTAGTACAAGATCATGCAGGTTCTGCTGTGATGAAGAGAAGTCTATGGAACACTTAATCACCAACTGTGAGGCATTAGGCCACAGAAGACACAGAATCCTGGGCTCGTACCTACAATCGCTCCCTCATAAGGAGCTGGTTCGATCCTCAGTATACTAAATAATTATAATTAAGTAATTAGGGCGCACAATAGATCAATCTAACCTATACAGCCATTACCATTACCTACGGCAAACCTTACTATTTGTGTTGATAGTCAAGCAACGATCACGGCACTGATCTCAGCGCACATCAATTCAAGATGTGTTAAATAATGCAGGAGTTCGCACTCGCTTATCCAACAACACAACACCACACTTTGTTGGGTCCCCGACCACTCTCAAGTGGAGGGAAATGAAAGAGCGGTTGAGTGAGCAAGGAAAGACTCTGAGCTTGAGCTTCAGCGAGTGATAGAGGGCATACTTAAGTATTCCTCTAAACGAACTATACACTGCGACTGACTTCAGCGTACTCGCGGAAACCAATAGAAGTTGATCTCCGACTACTAACTGTAGGGTATCCAAAGCGTTGTGACCGAAATTGAGTTTTAAAGGACAAAATGTGTGCTTGGATTCAACAGATCAACTACTAACCCCCTCACAGGTGTTAGAACGAGTCACTGCGCTATTGTGACCCTAGCCAGTATAATGGGTGTGCATCAAAATGACTTCTGCAGGAATTGTGGAGATGAAGAAGAAACTGAGTTGGTACAACACATCCTCTGTAAATGTCTTAGCGACTATTTCTTTGAAGTCCTGAGAAATTTGCAAAGTGTCTGTCTGGAGGGAAAATTTACTTCTTAAAAAATCCAAGTGGTTTAAACAACTTAGTTATGGAATGGAAATCAAATACGTGACAATGCGCCTTAAAGCCACCGAGTGTCTTGTCTTAGACGAGCAACATGGCTTACCAAACCTAACCAAATCGAGCCGACAAGTATCGAAAATTGAGTTGCGGAAACCCAGCGCTGAATTTATTAGCGAGATATGTACGTAAATCAACCGGTGTGGTGTCTTTGTTCACAGTTGAAAACCTTTTCTTCTGCGACCCATTAAGAAGGCTTACTCTAAATTGCAAAACAAATTGTTATACATATAAAGAACATAGGAACAGTAAATAAAAGATGACTTTTAAAATTTCACGACCTGCGCACATCCGATTTAAGTTTTTATTATTATTATTATTACTTGTTACAGTACCGTAGTTATGCCTCAGCCACCGCATTAGCTGGACTTGGCTCGCTGTACCTTTTTTCTGTACCAAAAACGTAAACGAGATCCACAAAAGGACAGAGATAAAGGTGACTATTAACACCCTCAACGTTTGTAGTTTTCTTATCTTGTAGAAGAGTATTTGATGATATTTATGGCGGCCGCCGTAGCTGAATGGGTTGGTGCGTGGAACAACATCAAGACGCACATCACAAATAGGAGGAAGAGCTCGGCCAAACACTAATTGTGCAACTAATGAAACTTTTGTGACCCTCGAACTGATATGACTTTCATTCCATCAAATATCAGTTCATGAATTCTAATATTTTTTGAGTGATTTAGCTTTTCACTCATACGTTATTATGAACGATTTGATAGCAAGGTTATCGCTCGTGGATGTGAAGTGAATTGGCTACCAAAATTGTGCGATTTTAGCCTGCTTTACCTTTTTGTTGTGAAGTTTTCTAAAGTCCCAAGTCTGCGTCAATAAGCCTAAATCGACCGATGCTTAGAAAGTCTACATAATACAGGCTTTTGCTCAAATTCAGCTGGATCTACGCGGCAGAGTAATTAAAAATTGGACTGCTCGGATCTCTGTCACTGTGCGAACCGAAACCATTGGTATTTGAGGGATAAGATATTACGTACATAATCGCTTAAATGGGTATCACCTCTTATTTAATTTCGAGCCACCCTTATTGGAAGGCCCTATATGTAGGCTTATATTCAAGTTGTTGATGCTGAAATAACATCGATATCTGATTGCATAAAAATCCTAAGCAACAATCTTTACTACTGCAGACAACAGACAAAATTAGGTGATCAATGCTTAACCTATTACCAATAGAGCCATTCGGCAAGTAAACAGCTGCCAAGGCGCAGCTCTCAGATTAAGAGAAATTGGTCTAATCAGAACGAACCAGAGAGGACACTCTTCAATTTTAGAAAAAATTCCCCTGCATTCCTGGTACAACGGATATCTGTAAGACCTTCTGTAAGAAACTT